>JAVQJS010110989.1:5000-14551 GCA_036024795.1 Galaxias rostratus | reverse complement strand
ATAAATAAAGAAAACTATCAAATCAGAAATATAAAGTTATACTGTTACAAATAGATAAGATAAATAATTTGGCCAGTGCAAGTCAAGAACAGATGCTCCTTAAGGATACACATCAAACTGATGTCACCAATTTTTTAGGGCAGATATCTCAAGTGTTTTTGATTGAGAAAGAACATATAACTTTCAGTTACAGAATAATTTACCTTTGGTGTTGACAAAGACAGGTTATTACCGAATTTTCTACTATGTGTTCAATTGAAACCTCGCAAAAGCAATCAAACATATTTTCATATCTTTCAATACACTTATTTTTTTTACCGTGCCAACTATCATTAGAATGTATTACAATGTATACCATGGTAAATATAAATACTGCTATTAGGTACAGTATATAACAGATGTATAATTTATACATAGTTATACTTAAACGAAACCGTTTTCCAACGCTAGCAGATATGTTATGACGCTTGTTAGTTTCATATTCAGCAAACACAAGCGCGAAATCAGCACCACGGACAGCGCCGACGGCCATAGCCCGCCCCTGTGAATGATTGACGCGTTACATTGCATAGGATTTGGTGAGCACGGTGATCGGCGACCAATGGTTAAGTCCTTGGAATGAACCTTCGTTGCCAGTGGATACAACAGAGGGAGCTTCAAAGAGGTTATTTACAGAAGGGATAGAAATTCAGGTTGGCTGTGATGCATGAAAAGGTCTGCACGGTGAACACAACTCCTATGGGATAACAGAGTTCCAGTAAAGAAGCGCACATTCGTTTTTTTCTGGCTGCTGTTCATTACAGCGCAAACATGTGCTAGTAATGCTATAGCAAATGCGAAAGAGAGTGACAATTTTTTGGGGGTGCAGAAGCTTACTTGGGATAGAACAAGTTTTGAATTGTATATCACGTATTTACGGTGACTTGGACCAAAACAAAGAAAAAATGGATAGCGAAAAGTACTTGCCGGAGCTGATGGCAGAAAAGGACACACTGGATCCCTCTTTTCAGCACTCTATGCGGTTACTGGATCAAGGTAAATTTGATGTAAAAGAGAAGCACTGTAGATGTGATGGGCTGATAATACTATCTCATTTCAGATAGACTGATAGATCAATTCCTTTGTATGACAAAAGTTTCGTGTAGATTGCCTGCTCCACTCCCGTTCGGAGTTTGAAATGCCGCCACACACCCAAATATAAATTAAATTAAAAATGTTTTGCTGTATGCTCTTTAGCAGCCTACTACATTGAAGTCTGAAACTACTGAAATGTGAGTGGTAATATGACCATTTATTTGTATCAGATGGAGAAAGAAAGAATAATATAATGATTAACTGCAGTTTCAATTTTGACTCTGATGGAAACAATGTTTTTAAAAAAGATGCGTCCATTGTTACTACTACTCCGTCACCTAGTTACTTTTCAGCACTACAGGGAAACCAGATAGTTGCTGCGTATCCTGTTAGACAGGCCATCCCTTTTTGGTTGTTTAGTTAGCATATCAGTGTGTGAAATTATTTTTGTGAACAGCGCATTGACGAACTCTCGATAACAACTGCGGTGAGTGCACGATTGCTATGAAGTGTGTCAATTTTGCACGTTTCCAGAGTCAACACAATGCATCTATTCTTCTGAGAAATGTATTGGAAACGTGCGTCCCATCAAATTTTTTTTTTTCTTCCGTGAAACTCAAAGAAGCAAATATAATGAAACTGCACATGTAGTGTAGTCAGAAGTTGGCCTACAAAACAATGTGTTTTCCTACAGTGAAAACCAGTAGACTATATGGTGAGTGGCTATTAAGGACAAAGACTGAATACCTCAATAGAAAGCCATAGCAACTTAGCCTTGATCTCGTCTGAGAAACTCTTGATACTCATATATGTCAGTTTGATCCTCGTTTTCTTGTGTTTCACATAGTAAATGTAGACCTAGGCAACTTTCTTATTTTTTCTAAAAGAAGGATATAATGAGTTAATAAAAATTGTAACTGGAGATCTCTAGTTGCAGATTTGTGTCTAAGGAAGAAGTTATCTATTTCGACCAACATTAGAGAGCCAAAAATGGAAGTTAAAATGTGTTCCAGTCAGCTCTCTCACTTAAAGGTAAAATCTCTTAAGTCAGGCAGAAAGAAAAAGCTATATTTTACTCAGCAGATTTTTCCTATCAGCTTGCTTTAGTTTTTCTCAATTGATTTGGTCTTTTTTAAGGTATGTAATGTATCTTTGCCATAATAAGGCTATGACAGTCAAGGCATGTATTTTTTTTTTGTCACTTAAAGTTAATAAATGCATGAGCATACTCTTGGTTTGTTATTTAAAAGTATCTGACTCATGTCTTGTCTAATAAACATAAAAAACTGTCCACCCAAAAAGATGCTGACAGACTAGATCATCACCATTGGGTCACACACAATTCTCCACACGGAACAACAGGTTGCTCTCTGTAAGCCTTCATAAGGGAACAGTCCAAATTATTAAGCAACTATGATGTTTGTGCTTTTCCTGGTGTGGAACAGATTGCGGTTGGACATGATCAAATGCAGCGGCATTAAACTCTGGCATTTTATGAACCAAGCCACACTCAATTGTGCACAAAATCCGTCTGTAACCGTATTCCCCAACTCCATAACAGTAAATACCGTTATCTCCCTCTTACACAACAGATGGCACATGATGCAGTTTAATGGAGCATTTCTTTTGGCATCTAACTGATCTGAAGTTCTGGACTTGATTATGCAGTTGGCAGGGAATCGTAACTGCAACTAGAGGGATACGCATAAATGCTTTCACAGTGCACAGATCACCTTATTTCTTGGAATATACCAATTTAGGATGGCTTGGGGACTGGTTGTACTCCAAGTCGAGGACAGGTTATAGGCAACAGTTTGGGTTTTCAGCTTCTTTAATGAGATACCTTTTTTATGTTTTTGCTCTCATAAGTTTATTAATTAGATATGCCTGAACAAGTTGGCAACGAAAGTCTGATCATATTTGATACAATTTGTATGAGTGGCTATTTGGAACTATGTATATCCCACTCAAACCTGTTGACCCTGTCAAGGGGGTTTTGAGAGCCATTCCGAAATTGCCTCCCTCATTTAGTACAGTTATTGATTGATTATTTTAGCAAATTATTGTAGAGGTGCTTTAAATGCTCTATAACTCCGTTCGTTTTAGATTCTGATAAGGCTCGCATGACAGAAATGTTTGGTGGGAAATGCTGTTTTGAGGTGTCTTGCACTGAAGTCAAATCTGACTCAAGTTGTATTTGAACTGCATGCATCTAGATGAGACACTGTGCCTGACTCATAGATGACAAGAGAATTGCATATGTTTAGTGTTGTCATCTTTGTATTGCGTAATTTATGGTGTATCTTTACTGTACCTTTGATAATTTATCAGATTTTATGTCTAAAATGACTGAAAACAAGTACATTGGTACAAGAAATAACCTGAGAAAGTTCAGTTCAAAAAGTAAAATCTTGTCAGTATTGTCTTCGTATCTGTAGGAGGCGATCTTTTTACTGCGTACTCTCGGCAAGAAGAGCACAAAGCCCCCTCTGACTCAGGTTCTTGTTCATGTTTCAGGAATTATTGCCTGACTGCTTGAAGGTAGACCCGCTGTGCAAGAACACTACCTCTTGCAGCAGCTCACTACTATTTATAATTGGATGTTCCACAGCTGGATTTTAGCCCCCTGTTTGCATTGTGCCTATGCTATGACCTCAGCCTGCCAGAGTACGGTCACAGCGGCAGAACCTAGAACTAAAGTGCCCACTGAATCTTTTCTTGTAATGATACACTTGTCTCAATGTCTTACAGTAGAATATCTTATTCAAAACACAGGTAAATCTTAAGTACTTTTACTCAATGGGCCTGAGTGGAGGTGCTCAACTTGCGCCCTGAGTGAGTGCAGGGTGAGGTAAAAAGCCCGGTAGGGTGTAAAAAAAGCACCAGTGAGGGATCAAAGCCAGAGCTAGTGTTGTGTTGGGAAAACAGTGCTCGATAGCGATACTCATCGCTGGCTGGCCGGCACACAGAAGCCCACAGCGGGACGGCAGTCCGGCCCCTGAAGCAGAGCTTGTGTGAGGCCAGGGGGAGGGTCACCTAGCTCAGGGATTTGACCTCCAGATGGGCTGTAGCGTCGACCTCGGGGTGAACGTGAGCCAGGCCAGACCCAGAGCGCCTCCGAAACCACTTTATATTCCGGCAAGTAGTGCAGTGAGTGTTGAGTGTTGAGTGGTGCTGTGGTTCTGTGGTGCTGTGGCTCAGAGGTGTTTCCAGAGCTGTTTCTCACCTTCCCCAGTGAATCCCACAGGGACGCCAGGGGTGAAATGTAGGCCATGGCTAACAGAGGCAGGCCCCACAATAAAACCTAATGACGTTTACACGCCCGGCGAGGTAACATGCCGGCATTGATTTCCCTGTTAACGTGTGATGCACACTCCGCCATTTGAGGAGCAATGAGTTGATGAGACAGTCACCCGTTGCAGATGCAGCGCTGCACTAGTCTCATTATGAACACAAATCATGTCTTATGGAATGTATTGTGTACAATGCAAAATTATACGTATCAACAACGAGTACAACAATGGCCTCCTGTCAACTAAGATGGAGTGGTCAATTGTCCTGCTGACACAAGTTTGCCTTTGTCTTGAATGGCTTTTTACCTGCTCCGAAATATTCTCTATAATCTCTAATAATACAGAATGTGATCATCTTGTAGACTCCTTGCATTTGCAATATCGTTTTTATTTGGCATTCCCTTTTGACAAATTGAATGGCTTACTTTGCACTTTTACCAGGATAACACATTTTCAATTATCAGTTCTGTCATGCAATTTGGGGTGCCTAATTGTCATAAACTGTCCATGTTTGGACTGTAACTGGAGTAAGGGGATGCTGTAAAATTTGCACACTTTATTTCCCTTAGAAATTTGGAATTCAAGATGAACCTTTCTTAGAAAAGAAGAAAGTATCAAGAGACGAGTACCAGGATCACATTAAAAACCGCCATGATATTGCTATTTCAAATTAAATAAAGATATCCATTTTAAGAACCTCCTGCCATAATATTCCTTAGGGCCTGCCTTGAGCTCCCATACTAGGTCAGCTATCTAAGAGGCCTCTCATCCAAACCGCAAACCGGTCCTGGCCATCTTAAATAATGCAAGCAGCACTTGTTTAGAGAGGGCAGACATATTCTGAGAGCCCCTCGTTCCGGATATCTATTAATGAGATAATTTAAAAGAAGCAGGATGCAGCGAGCCCTTCTGCTGAACCACTAACTTTCAGACCTTTAACTGTTGTTAGCTAAGAATAAGCACTGCCCCAAGTCCCCTCCTCCACAACAGTGAGCTCACTCCTACTGTAAATGGATGCACCCAAACTGTGGTACAACCCGAGGCACCCAAACCGTATTCACAGATCGGTTAATCATTATTCTATTGGATGATAATGCAATATGCGGAACTGCGTGAGACGGCATAAAGACAGGCAGGGATTACAATGGATTAGTACGGAAGCAGGAGAAACTCTAGTCTCTCTCCGTCTGTTTACTCAACCTAAGGGCAAAAGGAAGGGGCAGGATGTTCCTGGGAAAGTCTCCTGGGAAAAGTTATTCGTGAAAGATTGTACTAAAGTCTGTTAAAAAAAGGAAACTAATGTGGGTGAAAAAAAATGTAAGATCGCAATGAAATTGGAACTGAAGTGGGGAAAAATAGAGAAGTGGTAATGGAATCTTAACTCCATAGATGTGATCCTAAAAAAAAATCTGTGATGTCTTGAAAAGAAGTATGATACAGAAAAAACAGTTAAAGGAAGGCTTTTATTCTTTACTCCCTCTGACTCCACCAGAATCTTTTTTTTTTTTTTTTTGCCTTTACCGATGCTGAGTTTGCTGTTGACGCGCTTAGTAAAAGGGCTGAAAGGACAGATGCATCTAGCATGGCCCATGTCTGTGAGTAGATCTCTGTCACGGAAGAAAAAAACAACTAAGTGTGATTTCTCACTTGCTCAAAAGACGAAAGAGGTGTAAATTTGATGCTTTTTAGTTGCTGTCACCATCGCCTTTCGAATATACGTTTTATCCACACAAACACCATAGACAGAAGACTGTCCTCTCCATCTTCTCACCTTGACAAGCGTTATTATGTTCTGGAACCTGCTGTCTTGACCCCATTCATAAGATGTCCGAGCCTCTGTCTTTGATTGTAATGCCTCATTTCATCATCTCCCACTCACCGCCTCGTACACTCCCTGTCTCTCAGTACTTTTGATTGCAAACATCGTCGGGTTTCTGCGTGCAACAATCCCATTCCTAGTAGTGAGCTTGCCATGGCCTTGTTGTTATTTTCATTTGAAATGGTCTTTCCAGGGCCCTGCCTTTGATCTTCTTCTCTGCCTCTCCTTTCCATTTTGTTTTATTTCTATCGTTTTGTGCGTTTGGCACCTCAATGGAGGGGATTGGACTGGATTAGCTCCTTCGCCTTCCCAACTGATCCGATCCATTTTGTGTAATCCAACTCAATTTAATTATGTTTATCGTTCCACCTCGCTGGAGCCGTGGAGCGGCAGCACACCTCTTCCAAAGATAAGCACTGGGGCCCTGTGCCTTGTTGCTCGCCGAGGATGTGCTTGTGCCTGTTGCTCGATAAACAGATGGTGTAAGTCACCCAGACTTTCGGTCAATACCGCTGCAGACATAATGGTCTTCCTTACGTTGCCTCTCAAGCAGGCATCCTCTTTGATAAAGCGCCCCACACTTCAAAAGATGTACTTTACACTTCTTAGGGGGGAATCTAATGCAAGGGTAGCAGGGCTAAGGTGTGTTTACTATGCATAATCTCTACAACCATTATACTGGATATGATCCCTAAAAAACGAACATAATATTATGAACCTATGGTATGATTTGTAAGCTCACCAACTGAACTTTGCAATCAGTGACTCCACACAGGCGCTGTGCTGAAAAATCACCCGCTGATCACGCAGTGCATTCGCCTTTCGTCTTGTCATTGTGCAGCGCTTGTGCCACAGACATCAAACATATGATATGACTGCATTCATTCAGGCCTAATGGTTGCCACGCTTTCAAGGGGTTTGCATGTTCAGGTAGCGCTTCCGCCCTCTCAAACCCAGCAGAGGTTTTAGTGCCGTCATGGAGACAGAGCACCAGTTGTTTCACCCCTACAAGTACTGGGGAAGAAGGAACAAAAGAACTTTTGAATCTCGAGTTTGAGACTCGAACATACCCCGTTGTGTCTGCGCACCTCCCATACGCCCTCAATTAAAACGTCACTTTGACAATTCCTTGTTCCAGCCTCTACTTTCTTCACGGCTGTATCAATAAATAACTCCATAATTCCTATCTTTTGTGCTGTGGGCGTTCAGATCTCTTTTCGAACAAACTCAAAGATCTGCTTTAGCACTGGTGGTGGGCATGCATCTTTAATATGGGAAGGCAATGGAAGTGGGCTATCTGTAATGGAAAGGTAAGTGCATTTTCTGGGTTTTTGGAGCAGGTGGAGTCATTCTGTAATGTACCGCGGACAAGGGGAAGGGCCCACTTGCTTAAGTCCGTCTCTATTTTAAGAGGCCGATGTTGCGGCTTAATTGCATTCAGATCTCTGGGACATCTCCCTCTTTTCCTCCTTTCAGCTGGTTAACAAAGGATGCTGCGCCTAACTACCAGGCATCCTTTCCCACCAAGACCTAGAAAGCGGCACCAACGTTGTTTTTTTGAAGTGCCAGAAGTAACGACTAGACGTTTTTTAATCAACCCAGGTACACCAATTTGCATCTGACGTAAGAGTCGTCTCTGTAATTAAATGAGCGTCCCGAGTCCTTCAGAACCAACCAGAAAAAGGAACAAACGCCATCATCTGTTTGTTTTTCAGTTATTGAGGGGAATGGTATAAAATGCTCATTAAGTTTTATAGCCAGACTGAAGACGAGGGAACAAGCATAGATTATTTCCCATGTTACAAGGACAGTTAGCTTGACTGTTCTCAGCCCAACCTCCTGTCCATGCCCGGCAGCGTTTTGGTGTAGTAGGAAACTGATCGCTAAAATGTGTTCCTTCAACGTTCCATTTGACTGTGGCGCTTGTTAAAGCTTGACCCGGGAGTGGAGGAAAGGCTTGTTACGGCTTGACCTAGGATGAGATCGCCCCCTCTGCTCGTTAAAGCCAACAAAATGCAACTCGACATTACACAACAACACAACACAACAACACAAAGCTTACAATACCACCCTACCTGCCACCATCCCCCCAGCCCCCTCTCTCCCTCTCTCTCTCTCTCTCTCTCTCTCTCTCTCTCTCTCTCTCTCTGTGGAGAAGCCCCCAGTTCAACCATTAGCAGGCAGCAATGCTTTGTCATCCCCGTGAGCGATGGGAACCTTTGCTCGGACCATCATTACTAAAGGGAGCCCCCGCAGCGGGATCTAAAAGCAGCCGAGCATCTAAGCACAGCTGTGATACAATACAAGGCTACCACTAGGAGGGTGTCTACTAGGAGGGGAAGATCCAGACGTATCCCATGGCAGCTCATCAGACCCAATGTATCGCCGGCGGAGATGGCGCTAATGATCCAGCGCTTACGCTCCGCGCCAGACAGGCTCTCCCTCGATGATGTGTCATGGAGAAGCTCTGAGGGCTGAACAAATATAAATCAAGTGTATGGATCGGCGGTTGGAGACCGGTTCACACCCCCCGGCACAGGCCCACGGTTTTAATTGCCGTCTGCCCGTGGCCGAGTCAGTCAAGGCCAGTCATGCGGTGATGGGGGACGGAGGCAGGGTGCTGCGCTTCCCTCCGCGGTTGTTGTATCGACAGCTCCTCGTCCTGGAGGAGCTGATAAGAACATGGGAGCCGGGGAGACACAGGGAGGAGTGGATCACATTTCAGGGCCTGGAATCAGAGCTGATTCTGGGGCTTGCAGGCAACAAAGGGCTTGTCAGACAGCCATATCTAGCTTCGGAGGAGAAAAAAATTGAGAAATGGCTAGTGGAGATCTGACAGGTAGAAACCCCACCTTCCCACTGTGGAAGAGCAGAAGAATCACAGTAGATGGCTGAGCACATGCAATGACCTCAGGCAGCAAGGGGAATAAATGTAACCGCAGTGCAGTATGTCAAGCATCATGTGTTCTTCATTGAAAATCAATGACCCAACAGGCTTGCCTTTTTTAAGCCATTGAGTTGTTCACAGCAAAGGGCATCCGCTTTGTTGTTTATTCATGGTGCATTCCTCCATTATACCTGATGGACACAAGCATACTTTATATCCCCATATAATAGCCACCTTTCAGAGGGGGGCGTAAATAGCAAGACATTTTGTAAGTATTGCTATTTTCAAAACATTTAGATCTAGAAGTGGCCCTCGTCACAGGGTTGATTTAAAAATTATGAAGATAAAACTTGTGGTGCAAGAACTACTCTGCGATCGTGACATTTTGTTACATCGCGCCTGTGTGATTAGGGTGGTGAGTGTATATGTTTCATAGCATGTTCCCAGGACTACATTACCCCTACTGAGTCACAGGGTT
>JAVQJS010110948.1:0-23862 GCA_036024795.1 Galaxias rostratus | reverse complement strand
CCCTCTTGCTGGTGGCCCCCCCCCCCCCCCCGCCCCCCCTCCCTCTCCAGGACAAAGTGGGTCATGCTATCCCTACAGACAGAAATAGTAGTTGGCTGTGTTCTGTATATCGTGTTGCTTAGGTCAGCCTCGTCAACCATAGACCCAGCATATTTTTAATCGTCAGCTTAGGTCATAAATGGATCCACTGGCCTATTTTCTCCATTTAATTCAGCTTCTTATCCAGACTCATCTTGTTTGTGCGGACTAGACCACCGCTTTTTAAAGTTTCAGTTAAATGTATAGAATTCAATCTCAGCATTTTGGATAGCTTGATGATACGTTTAAACAGCAGCCGTAGGCACGCTGTTGAAGTCCAATAGTGTTTTAGTGAGTTTTGTACAGGACCAGCCTAAAGTATCGACACCCTCGCCCATTGAAATGGGCGAGGGTGTCCAAACGTTTGACTGCTACTGTAGTCTGGTAGCGGCCTCTCTGATGGCTGCTCTTGTCTATTCTCTACCCCCTCTCCTCCACAGTGGCAGGGAGCCTGTTCAAGAGGCCTGGTGAGATATGGCTCCACTGTCTTCCCCCTCTCCCCCTCCCCTCCGCGTGCCTTTAGGCCCCGCATCGCTCCGCCTGTTTGGTTCTCCACGCTCACGTAACCCCGCCCTGCCTCTCCACCACACCCTCTGTTCCACCACGATCCTGCAGCGCACTTCCCCTGCCTCCCCTCATCCTTTTGTTTTTTTAAGTTGTTCAAATTCATGTCACGTGTGTCTCAGGTTTGTCTCTGGCTGAACGTCCGTCATGTGGAATGGTGTTGGTGGGTGTGAACAACATATAATGCCGTTTGTAAGTGTGTGAGTTTGATAGTGTGTCGCAGACCTACAGGCAGGCGTTGGGGCACTGAACCGGTGCTGCAGTACATTTTAGCGCTTCACCGATAAAGTGTTCAGCGGTTCGCAAAGACTTGCTTGGCCTGCGACCCCTCCCGCCTCGCCTACCTAGCAGCCCGTCATAGTGTACCAACGCTCCCCAGACACAGTCCACCCCCGTGGCAGCATGCCGCCCCCTGCTCCAGCCCACCCTCGCCAGCATGTCGCCGCTCAGCAGTGAAGCACGTCACTGGAGCTCCATCAACTAGCTTGTTACTGTACAAAGTCCATACACTCAACTGGAGCTCATGAAATAGACCTGGTTTTATTGACTTGTAAGGAGCGTTTAGAACGAGACATTTAATCCAGGCAGCACAAGCAGGTGAATGAGTCCTTTGTCGTGTTCACACGTGAGGCAGGGAGCATGGCCTGAATTCTGATTCAACAAATGGTTTGTGTTCAAAATGTCTGTCAATGTTTGAAAACGGTTGGATGTGCATCCTTGACTTTATTACGTAACTCATAACGTGACTTTGACTATGGGTTCTATCTCAGGTTGTAGTGAAAATTGTTATTATAGTTAACCTGAGAAGTGTGTAGTCTTCATAGTGTCTTGGGTCGTGCACACACACAGGTCTGATGCTGGCCAGTCACTGAGGGTGTTAAGTACACCGAGCCCACTTGTGACCCGTGTGTCTCGCCTCCACAGGAACTGTGGGAATGTGTTCTGCGCGAGCTGTTGCGACCAGAAGATCCCCGTGCCAAGCCAGCAGCTGTTTGAGCCGACCCGCGTGTGCAAGTCCTGCTACGGCAACCTCCAGATAATCCCAGCGCCCATGGAGCTGGAGCTGGAGAACCCCATCACCGCCAGCTCCAACTAAGGGTGGAAGGGGACCGGGACTGGGTCGGAGCGCCAGCCAATGAGACGGGCACCATGTGACGGAGCTCCGTGCCTACGGGATGTAAATGTGTGTGCAGAACGATTTTTCATGTGTGTGTATATACCAAGGTAAATGTAATGCAAGAGCTGAATGATGTTTTGGTGCTTATGCCCTGGAATGAATCGGCAGTGGAGGCGTTGGACTGGACACACACTCGGTGGACTGCTGCTTGTGTGGACCCTGATAATGATGCAGAGACTGCGGGAGTGAGAACACGTCCCTTTGATCAGGGAAAAGACAGCGGCGGGTAGTCTCCTGGAGGACTCGACCTGAAGCATTTCTCCTCTTGTGACGATACTCGTCTTCGATTTCACAACTCTCCAATCAACATTTTCTGTTTTAACATCTCCTAAAGCCACCTTATTTTGGACATGGGCATGATAGGGCTATGGTATGTACAAGAAATATATAAGTGTGGCCACTGAGAAGTTTTCAGTGATCCTGGTGCATTTACATGGCTGGTCACTGGACATCCCCTTTAATTGTTAAAGCGTAGCTTGTTTGGAAAATACCTCCGTCACCTGGGGTAGGGCATGGTGGCAAACGGCACATTCTTACATGGAAGTATTTGTGTGACAGGTTTGCAGTTTGCATTTGTGCACTTCGTTTTTGTTGAGTTCATTCTAAAGTGAGTTGAGCAGAAAGTTTTTTAGATGTCCTGGAGTTAAGGAATGACACCATGATTTGTATCCTTTCATAGGCTTTTTTTTTTATTTGGCCATGGTATGGATTGAGATGATAGAAACAACAAAAACATCCATTCCAGGACTGGTGTCTTGACTCAGCATGTGCACATGCATATAGATCGCTATGGTGGCATTATCACGTCTGATCGGTTGCTGGATGAGGTGGTCCGCCAGGAATAGGCTGTTATTCTCCATCCACCCGGCCTTAACACTCCTCCTTAACACCCTCCCCCGCAGGTACTGGGAGCAAGATGCTATTCTACAGGCTGTGATTACACGGCCAAGGCAACCTACGGGCAATGTACAGGGGCAGTTTCAATAGCCTTTTTGCCAGCGGGAGTTCTCAATCAAAGCTTGTTTAGTACGCAGTGTTGCTGTTGTTAAAGAACTCGAATTCCCATCTTTTCTTAAGGCAGTGCTGCCAATTTACATTGCCCGTGTAGTGTCCTTGTACATCATGCTCTTTAGTATAGCTCTTATTGTCCCATTCACTATACTCACAATTAACTGGAGATGCGGAGTGGTTGTTCTATCTATTGAGAGATGCAGACAGAGAGGCTTCTTCCTTGTATCGGGCCTATGACATACTTTGCCTGAATGGTGTCGTTTAGAGTCACAAAGGCATCGATAAAAAGATAGCCGTCTGATCTTATCGGTTCCTACAGAGAATCTTTGACAGCATACCTCTCTACAAGTGTCATTACCATTGGTCACTACAGATTTGAATCACTATTGAAGACAGTGCAGCGTATGCTCTCTCGCTCTCTGTTGACGAGGCTCTAGAAGGAGCTGCTCTGCCAGCGCCGCTCTGCGAGATGCTTGAGAAGTCACAGGAGGACCCTCCGGTCCCTTAGAGGCCCACTCCCCCGCCACAGCTGTTCAATGACCTCCTCGAAGACGCTTTCTTTTGTACAATAAATTAATAAAATAATATATTCAGATAGCTAAGTATATTAGCATTTAAGAAAATGTATAGAATCTTTGAATAGTGGCTCACTAAATCAGTCACCAAAGTTGTTTTTGTTTTTTTTAATCTTATTTTGTTGTTAATTGCTGAGAAAGAAACTATTTAGCAACCTGTTGTTAAACAGGTTTGATTTTCTTTGAATACACAAGCAGGGTGGCCTGTTTCGATGCTGCGGTGGTTATCCCCTTTTAATGCTATCAGTCATTTTTCATTATTGATGGTGTTTTATTCTTGAATTGTTTTAAATTCGGACAATTCACTTGCCACAGGAGAAGCCTGACATGTCAGTAGTTGATCTTGAGGTTCCCCAAAAAAGTGAGTTGGCCTTACTCAAAACGGTGTGTACAAATAGGATTGGCTACTGGTAGTATGGCGGTAAAAGAAAATCGCAATGATGAGACTTAACTAATCCCCCAGTCCCCTCACACAAATACATATAAATCCACTCCATTCACATTAATCTACACACTACCTCTACCATGTACACACCCTGACATTACTTTTTAAACACTTGTACCTTCGATAGAACGCACACATTGATTGCTATATTTTGTTGTTGTTGAGTGATTCTTGCTTTTCCAATTTTCATCATCAAGAATTGCCTTTGCTGTTATTGAATTTGTGTTTCACAACCAATCTGCTGGAACGTTAAAGGTACTAAACCATCGACTAAGTTGAAATCTCAAGACTGCCAATCTTTTTTTGATTACTATCCATCCCACACGCCATACTAGCAGTGGGTCTGTTCTTCACTTAGGAATAGAATATGCACAGGATCAGTGAAGGGTGCACAGTGAAGTCTCTTTTCTTTTTGCGACACGGAGAAGGCCGATCCGCTTTGGTAGCATCCGTCTGGAAGGCGTTGTGCAGAGTATTTAGTACGTGAGCGGCTGAACGGTGTTCCTCACCGTCATGTTTCCAAATCACGCACAGCCTTTTTGGTCACTATTTTAACGACAGGAGTTTGAAATCTAGGGCTAAATCAAATGTATGTTCCCTCGGCGGCAGGGTCAGCACTGCTGCCTTGTCCCATTGCAGGATTTGTGTAGAAATTATTCAGAAATCAATCTAAATATATAGTTACACCTTCACAAGCATGTGGGGCACTAAGCTTGTCTGCCTAACAATCCCTGAATGTGAATTGTTAAAATAAATAAAAGGAAAAGTGTGACAATATTTTTGCACCTTACATTGAAGTAGACACTGCCACACAAGTAGGCCTACATCCCCAAAAAAAAGCTGAAAATGAAAGTGTAATGTTCTACTAAACATAGTAACTGAGTTTGGTCACCTTCTGAGGGTGTGAACATGCAGCAGGTGGGATGAGGAAGAGGTGACCACCACGCTGTCTGGAAGATCCTTTGCTAAGCACCACCCTTTAGGGGGGATACTGTTTTCCGCTTATTTTTCTTCTCATAGCTCTTATAAAAAGCTGTTGTTCACTTCATGTCCTATTAGAGGCATCTCTGCAATGGCCCAGTAATCATGTGTTTTATGAGTGCTTTTGTTTATGAATGTATAGCTGCAATTGTGAGAATGACTGTGTAATGTGTGTGTGTGTGCGTGTGTGCGTGCGTGCGTGTGTGCACTTGTGTATCTCTTCTTTGGTTGAGACTGGTGCCAAGCAGTTTTATTACGGGTCTCTCACAAAGGGATCACTCACGCTTTCGTTTTACTTTCCTCCTTTTCTTTTGTTTGACAAGCACTTTCGACCTTCTCATGTCTCATCTGTTAAAGAGGAGTTTATAGCTGTATATAGTGATTTCCTGTAACAATAAGTGCTCCTTGTTTAGCATATATATATATATATATCTTGTTTTGTTGAATTTACTTTGAAGAACATTACATTGTGAATTAAAGCGAAATAAAACACTTTTAATTGGTCATTTGTTGGCAGTCGGAGAAGGATATTATGCACTTAACAGAAATTTTGACATTATCCTTGGGTAAATCATATTTAATGGATGTTCTGTACAATTCTGTATACATTACAAAAGAAATCTCTAATTATTCTTTTACATCGATGTATACTTGTTGAATGCTAATCCAAGTGAATACATGACACACAAACACAAGAAAGGTCCAAAAGCAACAAGTACTGCTCTAATGTAAATGGCTCATGCTATTCACTTTGACCTGGTGAAAGGAGATTCTCTTTCAGTAATTATAAAGAAAGTGAGGAAAAGAGAACAAACCCTGACGATTACTGGACTTCATAGTTCACTGCACAGAAGTAAGAACAGGACATCTGTACCATAAGCAGCAGCAGCAGAGCGAGGGCAAGCTGAGAGCAGGTTCAGCGAGCTCGACTGCCTGGAATCTCAAAACGGAGACAAAGCATATGCTTAATTATCTTAGGTATATTTTAACAACACAATAACACTTGTAGCAAAACAGAGTCATTATTCCCTTAGAAAGTATGGCCAGATGAGAACTGCTTTCAAGCAATCAAATGCAGAAGATATCAAAGTCTATTTGTTCCGTGGATCATTCAAAGTTGATCCGAAAAGGAGACCGGTCATGTCAGATGAACAAGTTCTGAGTCATGTTCAAATCCGATCTCCAGTGCAAAGCGCTGCGTACTTGAAACGTTTTACTTAATTTTGTTTGTGCATGTGTGATAGAATGTTGGCATGACTATCCAATCATAGAAAAGCTATTAATTTTGTACTTGTACAGATGACAATGATACGTTGATATTGGATCTCTTTCCCTGCAACATCATTTGTCTCCCTGCAACATCATTAGAAACACATTCTTAAAAAAAATAGACAGGGCTTTACCAGCCTATTATTCCCTTTGCCTATAAAAACTCCAACAACCATATTTACAGCATAAGATATTCTATAATGAAGATATAATTGATCTATGGATCAGTGTAGTTTCCTTGCCACACTTTCTGGTTTGGGACCTCTCCCATTACCACACACATCAGAAAATAAGATTGCCAAAGGAAAAGTCTCTCAGTGCAACCATTCATGTGCAGATATAATGAAGAATTGGATTTGCACTATGTACATGCGTTGGGGCTGACGGCTGTGGTCTGTCAACCTGAAGGGCAGAGCCATACACGTGTGTATCAGCCCGCTCCGGCCTCTTTTACGGGCGCCGGGGGAACGCTCTGGCTCAATCACACCGACGACTGGTCCCATACCTGCACACAGACAGACACAAATGGCAGGATGTCAGAACTCCTGATGTATTGAATAACACTGTTTCTGTGTGTGGGGCCCTGGCGTGGGCTTTGGCAGCACCTTGTTGACAGGCGTGAGCTGTGTGCGAACCGAACCAGCGTGGAGTCGGGTGCGGTCCTCAAACCTCCCGGGGGACCGCTCCCTGCGGCTGTCCAGCACTCTGCCCGGGGACTTCTCTCTGTCTAGTGGCCGCGCGGGGGACTTGTCCCGGCGGAACTCGGTGCGTCCCTCCCGGTAGCGGTGGGGTGTGCTGGGCTCACGGTGCAGTCCCTCATGGCTGCCCGGGCCTGATGCCAGACGCTTGGAGATGTGCTCTGTGTATGTGGGTGGACCGCGCTTACTGGGGCTACTGTAGGAACCACAGCACAGACGCAGCGTCAGAATAGTGCAGTGCCTGAGGCTGTTTGGCATGAGCACTGGGTGGATGTTACTGCAATAACAACTGACTAGAGACTGGACCCTCTTGAAACAGTAGGTGGCACTATTAGCCAATTCAATACCATACTCAAACGATAACATTTTTGGGGTGGATAAGAAAACAAAACCTGAATTATACACCCAGAATTATTATTAACCCTACTAGATTTACTTCGTAATATTTAATATGAATAGGCAGAGTGTCCACAAATGACAGATGTGTTAAGGCACTGACCCTCTGCTGGAACCGGTCCTATGCAACTCTCCAGACTCCCTGACCAGGCTCCCCTTACAACAGATGACCCTCAGCTTGTTCTGGTAGGAGGAGGCTAGGTAGATCGCTCCAGAGGAGATGGCTGGACCAAGGTAACGGGGGTTGGGGATGTCTAGGTGAGCTAGCACTGTAGGACTGGGGAAAGAACAAAGAGATTACTAGAGATTATTAATGAAAAAGTACATGATTAATTATTAAATACAACAGTTGGCCATTATGCCCAGGGCAGAGCGATGGGATAATTGATTTCCAATTTGGAAACAGTCACTGTCAGCAATGACCTTGCATTAAAAATACCATTTACAGGGTCTAATGATTTTGACTTTAATTTAGTCCTGGCCACGAATTTAATCCTTGTTGAGAGCAATGCCGCTCATTAATGTTGGCCGGAAGGTTTCCCTGAGTATTACAGATCTCTAGAAATGAGTGCTCGTGCTTGTGATTATACGGGAATGAATTATAAAAAAGAAAAATGTTGCAAATATGTTCTTTATATTCAATCTCAATCTTAAAAGGTAGTTTTAGTTGAGTTCAGGCTTGTTTTACCTCATGGTTGCATGTCCCTGAACCTCAATGACATCCAGTGAATTGAAGTAGGTCACAAACAGGTAGGGGTCTCTGTAGGCTGAAGCAGTCAGACAGGAGAAGGGCATCAGGTGAGAGAATGCCACTCACATTGCATGGCCTGGTGCTAAAGGAACACGGTGGGTGGGCGGAGGTTATAGTGTGGGAAGGGAAGCCTACAAACCGAAGGCCAGCGGCAGGCGACTCCATTTGATCTCCTCTCCTCGACTCCTCCGTCCATAGGAGTCCACAAACACTCCAAACTCTGCCACAGGGACACAATCAGCTTTAGTGTTGTGTCAGTTTAGTCTGAGTTATTTAAGATGTCGAAATAGATTCATATAAAAAAAAACTCTCCGGTTTACATGATTCCAGATTGTTTATGTAAAGTGACGTCTACCATAGAGAGTGCTGTTCCATCAGCGCCCAGAGTTTGTGGCGTGAGACAGAACTCACCATGGAAGCAGAGTAAGTACTCCTCCTTCTGCATGGTGCTGGTGACCTGCATGATGGAAATGGGGAAGCTGTGGGAGGACGTAGCGAACACGGCCGAGGCCAGAGACGTGTCGTTCTTATCCAGGAACTCTACAAAGGAACAACGGCAGGTGATTTGACAATCGGTGGGGTTACTCTGGCACCAAGAACAGTTTAGGATGGGGGTAGCTGGTAGGTGGAAATAGCCCACCCTCGAGAACAAACTGCTTCATCTCAATCTCGTAGAACTTGTTGGTGCCAATGATGATGCTATAGGTGGTCAAGTGGATGCAGCTGCAGGGCTCTAGAGTCTCAATTTCCTGTAACACCAGACAAAGAGGGATCATTACCAGGCATTTCATGGGCGGTTAGTAACATGCTTGGCTCAAAACAAATTAATCATTGCTCCTCATTTCCTGTGCATGGGAGTCGACAGATTATTAACGATGTGTGTACCTTGCGTATGCAGAATTTGTTGAGATTATCGTTGTAACGCAGCACGGTTATCTTATTTGGCATCGCAGCACAAATGCATGGCCCATTTTCTATCTGCAAACAAAAAACAGAGGTAGTGCAACTGGTTGCTATTCTGCTGTAAAGGTTAATGCAGTCCTCGTTCAATTTGATTGAAATTGTAACGAGGTAAGAGGCGCAGGCTTGTCTAGAAGCAGATGTAGAGACGGTGATTGGCGCAGGGCTTACTCTGCCTGCAGCAAACAGGTGGCATCCTTTTACTGTCTCGAAGATGTAGGGAGCCAACTCAGACTGAGCTGGTAGGTGGGACTGGGCCAGGGACTGTTTCACCTTCTTAATTTCCACCAGACACAGCGCCCTTTCATCCCCTAGAGGACAGACAGAGGCATTACATCTCTCACACTGCAATTGAAACGATAAAAAAAGAAGCACTGCTTGTAGCAGTCAATACGGCAGATAGCGTAATAATTGCTAATAGTCTAATAATTTGCCCATTATCAATGTAATAAAAGTTGATAAACGTACCAATAATGTAATAAAATGTCTGTGCCAATAAAGTAATGTTATTTCCCATATCGTAAGAACATGGGGGGGGGGGGGCATATGCATATGTGCATGTCCACATATGTCTACTCTATGCAGATGATATGGTTCGTTTGTCTCCTACCACAGAGGGTTACACCTAGATAACCAACACAGGTTCTGTCGAACCTGGGCCCTGACAATAATCCGCAAGAAAGACAAAGATCATGTTATTCCAAAAAGGTTTAGGATATCAGGCTCACAAACACAAATTGTAGTTGGACTCTTGATGAATAGGAGGCAGGCAATGCCCTTCTAAATGCTCCAACTGCCTCACCAACCCGACCGGAGTACAGATACAGTATGTAATTACATTATCGTTACAAATTATAAAATCTTCTCAGTTTTTCCATGGCAAGCCAATAATGTAATAACCGGCCAATATTGTTATAACGTTTTATGTTATCGTTTTATGTTATCGTATTTTTTGTTATCATAAAGTTATGACGTTATTGGCTCAGCTTTTTTACTACATCATTGGTAAGTCATTACTATCTGCTTTTATTACATTAAGAATGGAAAAATTATTACTTTATTGGCAGTTATTACGTTATTTGCAGTTATTATTGGCTGATACAAGGCTCCAAGTTGAAAAGTCCCAGCTTTGTGTCCTTGAATACTATAGACCAACCAGAGCATATAACACATACACCGTTTTGTGACTATTCCTCATAGGAAGTAACTGATCTTCTTTTCTTCTACACACGCATATTTCTATGCCAAACAAAAAGGCGTCAGCCTCACCAACAATCATCAGCAGCTTCTCGTGCTCCTTGATGATGTGGATCTGAAAGACTGAGCCCAGACCAGGGATGTGAGTAAGGGAGTTCTTGATGACGTTTAAGGCGTACAGACCCTCCTCTGAGCCCACCAACACTATCTGTAGGACGGCAGAGGAAACGATTATAGACTGACGGAATAAGAGACACGTTCACTGGAAATACTGACATGCAGGTTTGTGTACCACCTGTGCACTCTGGGACAGCCCTTCTATGCCAGTACCTGGTCTGTGAGAGGCAGGGTGCAGTTGATGTCGAGCCGGTCGTCTCCCTCCAGCTTTAACAGGGAGTTCCCCAGTAGTTTCTGAAAAGCAGACAAGTAAAAGACATGGCCAAGATCATCACAGGCACAGCATGGAGGGAAAAGGAGAGGATCAGAGAGCGGTTGGGGGGGGGGGGGGACAAGAGGACTAACACTGTATGCAGTGGCGATGCAGGTACAGGTAGCAAGTGTTGCGTGTTTCAAGATGACTGAGTACTTCAAGGTGGGGAGAAAACAAGTACAGAGAACAGGTATGGCTCCCATGTGAACGGTCAGAGAATGACAGCGTAACTGTTTCTCTCTTTTTTTGCGTTGAGAGAGAGATAAGGTATCGTGGTAAAAGTAGATTAAAACACATCACGTGTCAGAGAGTTGGAGCAACAGTCACACAGATACTGGGACAGAACAGCAGAGGAGAGGATGGTGAGAGGAGAGAGGGGTGGCCACAGCTGGGTGAGGTGAGCACGGGAGACACGACACACCCAGGCACAGTGACACATGCGCTACTGTACTACCTATGAGGCGGGACCTATGGACGTATGTGCAGTGCATGTGTTTGTGGAGTTTGAATAGTGATCCGTGTGTGTGTGTGTGTGTGTGTGTGTGTGTGTGTGTGTGTGTTTGCGTGTGTGTTTGTGTGTTTGTGTGTGTGTTTGCGTTGGAGAGTGAGTTGGAGTGTGTCAACAGGACAGCACACAATGCGGCCTAGGGGGGACAGTTTACCTGGACCAGAGGAGACAGAACCATTTGTCTTTTGGACACAGCAGCCTTCAGGCACAGTGAAACCCAATGGGATGGGTAGAATAGAGCAAATCAACAAAACATGCCCACATACCGGACATACATTGTGACAAGATGAAAAAGCAACAAACAGGTGAGAAAGAGAGAGACAGAGAGAAAGAAAAGGAGAGAAGGAGACAATTAACGCCACATATACTGTAAGTGAAACTGGGCGGGTTATTCATTAACATTTGAACATATCTCTGAATTTACCGTCTGCATTTCAAAACTGAATGGACACATTCAAGGGAAGCTGACATGAATGTTTGCATTGTGAATTTTCCTCATAGATAAACAGAGACTGGGATGAGCGACCTGAAAATAATCATTTTCTATGTGTCAGCGAAAACATTTGATGGTTCATCTACTAGCTTGTTCAGGGTTAACAGACTGGCCCACTTAAGTTTACTTTATAATCCATTTCTTTTTTTATTGAGTGATCTTTTCGATGCCATAGAGATCATTCCAGAAGAATGTTGTTTTACATAGGAGTTGTCCTAATCACATTGTTGCCTAATGACTCCTTAAAAAAAAAAGTCGAGTGTTCATGTCAGCGTCACTTTCGATCTCAAACCACAGAGGTGGCACAGTCGTCGGGGACATAATGTTGAATGAATAACTGAACTCCCACAGAGTATGATCAGAGTCAGCCCACAGAGAGAGCACAAGGTGGGGCGTGGCGCCCTGCCCAGCCTAAAGGATACTCACTGCGTCGGCCTCCGCCTTCTCCCGCGAGGCGCGTCCCGAGGACACCACCGACTCCATCACAGCCACCCAGCGCTGCTTGTCCGGGAAGCTGGGAGCCATGAAGTACAGGGTCTGACCAGGCCAACAGGAGGTGTACGGGTGGGACTCCAGTTTCAACATGTAGGAGACGTCTGCATTCAAGGGGGCAAGGAACAGTCATCCATTAGCACTCCAATGTGCTTAGCCCATGTCATAGAATTAGCTTTACAGTGCATGTTTCCTTTCAGTAATAAAGGCTTGATTGAGGGATCACACAAGTGTACTTCTAGCCTATATCTCTTCAAAAAGGAATTGTAATCAGTGGATCTTTTTTGGTTACCTGACTTGGAAATGTTTGGGAGCTCTGATGCCCCGACTGCTCCATGCACCATGACCTCTCCATCAGAGGGGCACAGGTCAAACTCCTCCAGAGGCTTCAAGGAGTCTGAGACACACACAGCCCAAAGGTTAAACGAGTCCATGCTCTGTGCTGCCGTAGGGTTACCAATAGGTTGCTTGTCTACGTACCCTAGACTTTTAATATGATAGACTTTTGGATCAAAACCCCAAGGATTATTCATAAATCCCATGTTTATATACAAGGATACAGTGCTGACTCTAAGTATATGGACAGCAATACAGTCTTTGTTATTGTGGTTCTGTAATCCAGCCCATTCTATTAGAAACCAAGCCACGACTTAAAGGCTATTCTATGTAATTTAATATTAAATGTACATCTTCATAGAGTGAACTATGTAGGAACCACACTCCTATTTATACACAGTCCTCCAACTTAGACCCAAAGTAAATGAACAAGTGAACATAAAATTAAATAAGTGTCATATTGAATGATTGGTTGTAAACAAACTTCCCGTTGTTATTGGTCAAACTCCTAGTTTCCATGAAAATGTCGTTTCCCCCACACTTTTATAGATACCTTTTTTGACAGGGGATCTTGACCTGCAATAGTTTTAGAGGCTGTACTTGACTTAAATCTATCAATGTAATAGAGACCCAAATGTACAATTTAGAGTCTGCAGTGCTTTTGTATATGTTCACAGTTTATCCATCGACGGGATTGTCCTCTGCTATTGGTCTCTGCATTACACCCCACATTCCAGAACCCAAGAAATATGCCACGTATAAATGCGTATGAATAAAAACCTTCTCTTGGTTCAGAGTCGAAAATAGACACTTTAGTCCCATCCAGGACAACATACTTCCTCTCCCAGCCCTGGCCTCGCTTCCCATTCCTGTCGAAAACACACACAAACATTACTGTGGCATCACCAGGGACAACAGTCCCATTTAGTGCTAGGTACCTGTCACTCTGTTGTAGTACTGTAGTCCTGTGCACTGCTGGGGAGGAGCGTGCACTCCTTCCGGCTTACCTCGGCTGCTTCATCCAGCCCTCCAGATGCATGTGCCCACTGGCGTCTTTGAGCTGCAGGCCGGAGGAGCAGCCTTTGTCCCTGCAAAGACCCTCGGCCAGATGCAGAGCACAGTCGCTAGGCAGGCCACACGTGGCTGGCAGGCAGGGGGAGCATTTTGGGTGGCACAGAGCGTGACATTCTGATGGATGGAATAAACACAGCTATTAAACAAACGTCGATGGTGATGAAAAGCAAGCTGGATTCCATCCCTGATTTGCTTTTTAGTCTTTGGTCTCCACGGTAAGATGTAGACAGTTGTTTTGGAACATACCGATACAGGTGGCGGCTTGGCGGCCGAAATGCACAGTGTCCAGGCAGACGGTACACTTGGCAGCCCTCATGTTGAGCCCCACGGTGAAGTGGTGAGGCGTGCTGTGCTGAGTGCGCTCCCTCTCTCTCTCCCGGTCTCGGTCTCTCTGGCTGTCCTTCATGCGACGGCTGAACTCTGCGGACAGTGCGGTTAGACACCGTGAGGAGGAGCTCCACCACACCATGCCATGTCAGATACACAAACGAGGCTGAGAACAGAACACTTGGGCAACACAAGGTCAGGTTATTGAACCAATAGTTCAAACAAGAAAAACATCGATTTGAGAGAACATTTATGTAAACCAATCTTTCATTTCCGCTCATGCCTCGCGGCAGGGGTAAAGAAGTCGTTATGCATGCATCCGTGGGTCTTTCTTCAGCGGGTCAAATTAAATGAAACCACACACTGTAGTAGTGCATGACCTCAATGTCGTTCAGTTGGGGTCAGAGTGGTCCAAGGTGCAGGATGGAGATGCAGACCTCAACTCATTGGTCAGAAATTTGGCAAACAAGAGTAAATGCAACCGTTTCAGATTTATAAAGCTGTGCACTGAGCAAGAAACACATTTTAAGTGCTTCTTGATAATGTTTCTCTGCCTTGTGGTCATAGTGCAGAGCTTTTCAAATCTGGCCCGAGGAAGAGGCAAAAGACGTGAAGGAAGCAAGAGCAAACCATATGTGCCACTTGTTACTGCAATTCAACTTACTTTCAAAGGTGACCCTCCTTCTGTCTGAAAGGTGTATGAGAAAAAAGGGATAACAGGAGAATCAATGCTGTGTGCTCTGATGCTCGTCTGTGCGCTAGTTGTTGGCTGTGCCTTTTGCACGCCTGTCTCTCGCGGACAGATGGACAGACACTTACCCTCGGGAGTGGGGGTCTCCTTCCTGCGTCCTGAGCTGGAAGGGTTAATGCCGCCGGAAACTTGTTGATGCTCCGGAGACTTCACCATGGCCGACATCAGGATCTGCTGCCGCGCCGCTGCAGGTGTGGTTGGGTTACCGTGATCTGAACCTTTGTACTGGACTGCTGAGGGAGTGGGAGTGTTGAAGGGAGTGTGCGTGAGAGAGACAGAGAGAGATCCTTGTCTCCATTTGAATCAATGCGTCTCCTCCTGACACTGAGCCTCAAGCAGATATGACGCGCCAGAGCTGCTGGACGATGACTTCCTGTCCTCCTTTGCTTACCTTCCTCCCTGAGCGAGCGCAGCTCCAGCCTCATCTTCTGCAGTGCGTCCTCCAGCTCAGAGCTGCGCCCGCGCTCCTTCTCCAGGGCCATCTTCAAGTCACTGTACTGCAGCGGCACCGGTGGGACCGAGGGCACCGGGGTCACCTGGGGCACCTGACCCTGACCCTGGGCAGCCATGGCGGCCAGTAGGTCTTCCCGGCGACGCCCAAACAGGCCCTAGAGTGCGGTGCAAGCACACACACACACACACACACACACACACACACACGCACATCCATATCCTTTTGAGTGACTACATATGGAATCCGTTTTTTTTTGTCTCAGGTATATGTGTCACTGGTCCACTGACCTTTTTCTTCTTGGAGCCACCGTGGTCAACCCTGGACTGGAGGAAGTCAATGAGCTTGGTCTGCTGGGTGATAGTCCCCTCCATCTTCACCTTCTCATGAGAGAACACGGCCTGCAGGTGGAGCTAAGTGAACATCACTGGGGCCATGAATTATTTCTCCTCACTTTGCCGGGCAGAGAATACAGTTCTTTGTATGTGCGGCGGTCGTGAGAATATCTGTATGGGTTTTATGTGTGTTTGGGTGTATGTGTGTGTGTGTGTGTGTGTGTGCATGCGTGCGTGTGAGTGTGTGTGTGTGTGGTTGTCTGTGTAGCGGTACCTGAATGTTCTCCAGCTGGTACTCCAGGTCTGTCCTCTCCGTCTTCAGCAGGTCCGTCTGGTCCAGAGCGTCCTGGAGGCCCTGGGTCAGGTGGAAGATGTGGCTCTTCTGAGCCTCCGTCTGCTGCTGCAGCTTACTTTGCTGCCGGACCAACAGGAAATCACAACGTATGCATGAGGAAACGCATGATCGCGATGAAGCGCCAAAAACAGGCTTTGTGTATACCTGTGCTGGCAACATTACACTGTAATGGACTACCAAACGCACCTCGTCCAGCAGCCGCTGCTTCACATCCCGTTCGCCCTCCAGCTTCTGCTGTAGGCTGTGAGTGTTCATCTCCAGCATGGCGTGCTTCTTCTCCAGGTCATTCAGCTAGAGAGGCCAGAGAGACGTGTACCATAGATCAACACATAGGCACTGAAAAAGGATGTGTTTAGTCTACTCCAGACACATGCAAGTTTGAGAGAGAAAGGGCACTGTGAGCGAGACTTACAGTGTCAGAGAGGCTCTCTGTTTTGAGTTTCTGGTCCTTGAGGGCTTGCTGCAGAGCCTGGATCTCAGCCTTGTGCTCCTTGACTGCCTGCTCCACAGCCTGGCGGGCCTCTACATTTCGCTGCTCGGTACGTATCCTGCCAGGAAGAGAATACAGGGTGCCACTTCACTATTTGGTCATTGTGTGGATGTGTGCATTTGGGGTGTGTAGCATGGATGTGCCTGTGCATGAGCGTGCTGGCCATCACCTGTTCTGCTTCTCGTTGTCAAGAAGCCTTTGTATCTCCCTGGTCCTCCTCTCGGCCTGGCTCTTCTCGTCCTCCAGCGCCCCTCTCCAGGCCTCCCACTGCCTCTCCTTCTCCAACAGCTCGTCGTTCAGGGACTCCAGCTCCACCACCTGCTCCTCCAGCATGGTGCACGTGGTCTTCAGGGTCTCGATGTTCTGACAGCATGGGGCAACAGGGACGGTTGTTAGACAGGCGGGGCCAGGGAAGGAATTCACACTGCTCCCCTCAGCTCGGCGTTCACTCACTTTCCAGAAGGTGTGAAATGAGCAATGGCCTCTCGTGAACTTCCTTATCTATTCATTGAAATTTGTACAAAACAACTAAATAAGGTAACAAGATGTTTGTGCAAGGACTAATTGCATATCTCCCAGTAGTGTAGGCGATGTTTTAAAAGCGCTGCAGGTTTTTTTTTTTAAACTGTTGGCCATTTTGTGTCGAGCCTTCAATGTGCCGTGTAAGGCCTTTTCTACATTGCTCATAAGCCCCGGTGGATGATGTGCACCGTATCAATTGTCCTAGCACGGCGCTTGAGACCCGAGCTGGGAGACCGATATAGCTGCAGCAGCGCTGTGGCCCTCTGAAGTCCACGCATCCAGTGCTGACACGACCCGGGAAAAGATGGGAATGACACATTCCTCCCACTCGCCGCCCCATCCCTCGTCTCTGACTTCTATCCGCCGTTACACAACCACTCGAACGGAGAGACGGAGAGCGCTGCTCAACACCCACACACACCCTCCCACAGGGCTGGGGCACGCAGCTCACACACAGCCTCCTCTTTGGCTGAGCAGCATACAGCCACACACATAAATATTCCAGTATCATGCGCCCGGGCTATATCAGCAGTATTATGCGGTTTGATTGCTTGACGAAGCCAGGCCTGGCTCTCCTTAAAGTGACTGCTACTCAGCTATAAGGTGTGTACATGAATAGAGAAAGAAAGAAAGTGAGAGATAGAGAGAGAGAGAGAGAGAGAGAGAGAGAGAGAGAGAGAGAGAGAGAGAGAGAGAGATAAAAGGACAGAAGTGCATTGGCCCAGCCCTTGCGGCCATTGATTTCTCCGGTGTAATGTGCCCACGGTGCGACGGGGTCTGCAGGTGAGGCTGACCTGTTTCTGGTTGTTGAGGTGCATCTCCCGGTCGGCCACCTCCCTCCGCAGGCGGTCCACGTCCTGGCCCAGGTGCAACCGCTCCTCCGTCTCGTCCGTGGCCTCGTCCAGCTGCTTGGACAGGTAGAAGTTCTGTCGGTTCAGCTCCGAGTTCTCCTGGGTCAGCTGGGTCAGCTGCTCCTCCAGGTCGGTGATCACCTGGAGGAACGAGAGCAAGGGCGCCCCTCACCGTCAACCGTGTGAGCAAGCTGTGTATGGATAGTACAGCATTCGAAGTATAGAGACACTACTTCAGGAGACATGTAAGCACAATGAAACCCATGTTGGCTTTTGTGTTTGGATTATCCAGATGACAGGATTGGGAAGTTTAATTACTAATCTGACGTCTATGTGACAAAGGTTTTAGAGCTGAGAAAAGCATCCCTTGGGTTGCACTAAAATGGCACGGTATGGCTTACCTTCTAGGCTGCCGTTTAATATGGTAAGCACACAGAGCTGTGTTTTGCCATTACAGACCGATCTAGGCCGCTTGCTTGGCAAGCAGCGCTCATGTTTTTCTCCTGCCAGAGCCAGGAGCAAGCTAATCAATTCATCAGCCCCGCTCTCTTGTATTAATCAGCCTGCAGAATGCAAAGCGCTATGTTAATGAGGGTTAGTGGCTGCTTTAGCTGGCAGTCGAGAGCCTCTGCTGTTTGCTCTCATGGGAGCCTGGGCACCACAGTACAACAAGTACAAAAGACCCAGCACTTTTAAACGATCTGCCTGTTCCCCACTGAATACAGCGCTCCTGCTCCCTCAAGACCGAGGTCCGGGAGCGCCAAAGACAGGACAAGTCGCTGTGGGGTAATGTATCCCCTGGCGCTGGTCAACATCCAAACGTTCGACTCCCAGTGAGTGCACAAAAGCAACGTACCCACCCACAGGGAGCCGGACATACATGAGTGTGGCCTTATGTGCTGCCGGGAACCAGGGATTCCACAGTGTCACGCTTGTTTTCCCCGGACTGTGGCGGAGTGACCTTTCCCATGTTCGATCCCATGGCGACTGAATGGGTGGCCAGCGGATATTTGAGAGAGTTTTGCGACTTAAATGGCACTAAGCGCACCGCACATCAAAATAGAGCAATGGGGAGTTAGGTGGCTTGAAAACCTCAGTGTGATTCTGAACTTTTGTTGTGATTTCCTTGAACACTGGCCAGCAAAGTATATGGAGGACATTCGTTCTTAGCAGCTTGCAAGTGGGAGGATCTCAAAAGTAGTGCTGGGGGACAAAAAGAGGCCATTGTTTTGAGCAGAATATTCCCATGAGGGCCTTGGACAATATGACTGAGGGTGCTTACATATGCCACAACATAGAGACCTCACACTCATGCTAAAAACATATGCATTACAAGATGTAATTCTGGGTGATTTTTTTCATGTAACTTGTAAAAAATAATCTGAAGTGTTCTAAGCAGTAGGCAATACCTTTGATGACTGAGAAGAAAATGTATATTTATTTTTTGAGCGGGCAAGGTCTACTTTCTCTGAAGAGTTAATTTGTTTACTGATAGAGGTTGCTAAAAGAGAATTTAATGGTGATCAGAGCGAAGACCATTGAAATTACAGCCAAGACAAGGGGGCGTACCGCACAGCTGTCTCTCAGGACATCAAACTTGCGTTGGATATCGTCCCGGTGGGCCTGTCAGAGAAAGGAGACAAACAAATATTTTTGATTGAATTGTTAGCTTTTCCGGAAAGCCGAGGGAGAGACTGGCAAGAGTTCCACGTGCAATTCCTCCGCCCTCCTCTAGGTGTCTCACTCTGAGCACAGTGATCTCCTCCTCGGCCTCCGCGGTGGTGTCCTCCAGCTCCGTCTTGGCCTGGTGCAGCTGGTTCTCCAGGGAGTGGCGCGCCGCCTGCAGCCCGCTGATCTGAGACTCGCGGTCCTGCAGCGACAGCGTCAGTTCCGTCACCTGCCGCTTAATCTCCATCTTCTGCTCCTCGTGCTCCAGGCCAATCTACCAGGGCCACGGTGGGAGCAACAGAGAGAGAGTGAGAGAGAGAGAGAGAGAGAGAGAGAGAGAGAGAGAGAGAGAGAGAGAAAGAAAGAAAGGTGGTGTAAGGTTTCAGAGAGACTCAAATTGGAACTGACTCAGAGTTGCTGATGGGGCGCAACTCCCCACAGGGGATGAGGTCTTTGCATCTGACAGTTTCACCCTGCGCGACCTCACTCAGACTCAACTCAGAGTTGCCTTGTTGCAACCACTCCTCGTCTCGATTAGCATCATCCTTCCTGCTTCCTGGCCCTCTGGCACGGCTCTGTCTCAGACCTCTGCTATTGATCACCCCCCCTCCACCTCATCCTCCTCCCTTACCTCTCTCAACCTCGTCTCAAGCTCCATCACGCGGCTCTTGTGGCTCTGCTCCTGCTGGCTCATCTTCTCCAGGTGCTCTTCAAGCTTGGCGTTCTGGGCCTCCAGCTTCCCGGCCTGGGACTCCAGGTAGAACTTCTGCTGCCTCAGCTCTGAGATCATTTCCTCCTGGGCTTTCCTGTCGGGACCACGCACACCAACAAAACAAACAATTGTCTTCAACAAGAGGAGGCGCATGGCCACGTCAATGCAAAGTCAATTGGGCCCTTAATTTAGGCCTTACATGTTCTTCTGAGTGTAAATGCTGCTGTTGGCAGCCAGTTTGTTGGCTTCCGACAGCTCAGAAATCCTCTGCTCCAGGCTCATTGTCTTCGAGTCCATGGCATTAATGGTCTAAAGACAAAGATTCATTGAAACATCACACACCGCTGGCAGCACATCACACGCACACCCCGCTGAACTCTTCCCCGCCCGTGTCAACACATATTGTGCTGCCGCGCGTTGTTTGTGTTTCACAGTAGCCTAGCAACAGATTAGGAATTTGTGTCAGTGTGATGAATGTGAAAGTAGGCCTGGCGGGCGCACACTCTGTCCCGGGCAGGCTGGTCGACTCTCACCGCCTTCTGTTCGCTGATGATGCTGCACTTCTCCCGCACCTCCTCTTCGTACTTGGCCTGACTGGACTCCAGCATCTCCTTGTCAGCCATGTCCGCCTTCATCTGGCTCTCCAACACCTGGTCCACAGGAAACAGTCCAGTGACTCCACTTTTGGGACATGGTCAGCTCCGTCCCTCTTTGGACGTCATAGCTCTTACGTCATGGCCAGAATGTGCCAGCGATCTAAGCATCTAGAATCTAGGACACGTCTTTCAGAATCACGGTGGGGCCGCTCTTTCACGTGAGTCTGTACCTTGATCTTGTCATCATAGAGCTGCTCCTTCTGCTCCAGATGGGTCTCCATGCGTTGGACGGTGCACTGGGCTTCCCGCAGATTGTCCTCAAGTTCCTACACAAGAACATGAGACACTCTCTATGACCACCGACTGCTCAGTAAATAAGGTACACATCCAATTCAACTTATTATTATCCTGAATTGCCAGACTCAAGGTTTTGGATCAAGTTGTAGCTTACCAGTAGTCTGTCGGACATTTGCTGAATCTGATGGCCCTTGCTGTGAATGTCCTCCTTCAGCTTGCTCTCCCGGCGCTCCACTATCTCCAGCCTCTTTACCTGGTTCTCCAATGTCTTCCTGCCATCCTGTGCAAAGACAAGTCCAAGCATACCGTAAATGTAACCTTAATGCTTTCAGGGCCTTGCTTGTTAATTGTGTTTGCTTGGGTGTAAACTGCCCATGTCGGAGTTTGTGTGTGTGTGCGTGTGTGTGTAGTTTGTGTGTGTGTGTGTGTGTGTGTGTGTGTGTGTGTGTGTGCTTGTGTGTGTGTGCGCGTGTGTGTTCACCTCGGTCTCACGCAGGCGTCTGCGAAGGCTGTCACTCGAGTCCTCCTTGTTCTGCAGCCTCTCTAGCTCCCTCTCCATGCGGTCTTTAGACACCCGGAGACTGTGCAAGAGATCTGTGGCCTCTGCACTGGCCTTCAACGCCTGCAGAATAGGGAAGTGGCATACTACTACCAGTACAAAAGCCTATGTAATGGCTTGGATTAGTTTAAACTATAAAATACATTTTAGGGGTAACTTATGATTATTCTGTATGGCAACATCTCCCTGTTTGGTTTTCAACACAATCATCTGATATATTCTGATATATAAAATATGTAACTTTATTTCACATGCAAGGCCCTTTAGTCATTTATTTGTTTAAATTGTATTTATTTTTTTATTTAAATTCTACAAAGAAAGAAAGGATCAAATGTCATTAAAACACTATTGCTTTAATTAGGTGGAAACACATTTGCTATTTTTTAGCAGACAGGTGAACTACTTTCAAGCTATAAATCTGCTTCTAGAAACAATGGGGCTGTACTCGTTTGAGAGTAAAAGAGACAGAGAGAGAGAGAGAGAGAGAGAGAGAGTGAGAGGGGGGGTGCACTTACTTTATTCAAAGCCTTTAGTTCCACTTAACATACTTCAGGGACATATGTTAAAAATGAATAATCTATGAAGTTTCTAGACAAAAATGTGCTACCTTGGCCAGTTTATCATGGAGCTCTTGAATCTTAGCCTGCTGCTCGGTATTAGTCTAAAGGAGAGAGCATATTAACATGTAAAATCATTAACCCTTCCTCCCAAATCGAAGGCTTAATCATCATCATCATCATCATCACTAGCATTGGCCCAATGTATGGGCTGTCTGAATGTAACAAAGATCGGATAAAACGGCAGTAGTTTACCTTCTCTAGCTTCGCAATGAGCTCTTCGGTTTCGGCTTTGCCTTGTTCTTTGGCCTGAGTCAATTAGAACAGCAAATTAAGAAAATATCTTACATTCATTACTATTCATAATATCATATTGGTCTGTCACTCGTTATTGCATATCCATTTGTTGGTCACCAATAAGTCACTAAAATGAATGTATGTAAAATAACCAAACAAGCCAACTGTGTACAGTTTATGAACATTCTAATTATGAGAATGAGTATTCTTGGCCATGCAGACCTTCTGCATCTTCTGCTGATAGTCCGCAGACTTTCTTTTCAGGTCCTCACTGGTCTGTCGAGACTCTTTCAGCTCTGACTCGTACAGGTCGCTACGGCGACGGGCTGCAGACAGGTCCTCCTCCAACTGCCTGATGGCCACCCGCATCTCCTCCAGCTGAGCATGGTACTCCTGCACACAAAGCAACAGTAAGTCCAATATTTCTGCAAAATCTACTTACTGAAATTATAAGTAATTTAGTGCATTTGAAATGTACTGTTTTCAAGAGCAATGCCAATAATATATGCGGAACCAAAGCTCACCGAATTAAAAATGAATACATAAATAAATTAACAACTATAAAAATAAATCAAATCCCATGGATTGTGTTTTCCCATTTTATTACATCCACTATTTTTCATTTTACATTTCTTTATCATTTTTTTCCATTTCCTTTTACATTTGCTCTGCATTTCTCCTCCTGTGTGCTTCTAATGTACCTTGTTACTTTGTAATTACTTTCTTTAAACATGTCTTCACAAGTTCGTTTTTACATTTCCTTTAAAAATGTCTTCAGAAGTTGTTTTTTACATTTCCTTTAGGCATTTCTTTTGCATTTCTGTATGCATTTCCCCTTCAGCTTTGGTCTTCCATAATAATATACTGTATTTTAAAACGTAAATAATTAAGATTGAACGAATGGTTGCAGAACCATGACAAACTGTTTAATGGAAGAGGAAGCGCCGCAGTCACCATAAATCAGCGCCTTTGTCAACTAATTAACAATTAGCCGCAGCAAGCAACATTCATTTGCTGCTCTTCGAAAGGTCGGCCGGGCATGCTGACCTGTCCGTCAGACAGCTGCAGCCCAGGCCAATGAAAAGCTGCATCCTCCTGTGTCTCGGGATTGTCACCACAAAACGCGACGGGAATGAGGCCTCCTCATTTCAATTAGGAGTGCTCCTCCAGCTTTAAGTGTTTCTCAATCAGCCAGCGCTGTAGTTCTCTCGGGACCTGGCACAGCAGCCTCTGTGCACAACAGCACTTGATGACTCACAGCCAGTAGAAAAACAAGAAAAATTATAATTTCCTTTTGTTCAAGTGTCATCTAATTGTGCGATTTGACAAAGTCAAATGGAACTTTTAAATGCGAAAGTTCGTAATTGCTTCTGTTACTGTTCACGGGAAACGAATTGATGGGGTAATCCACTGACAATCAATAATATGAAACTGAGCTATACAGTGCTTTCAAATAGTATTCATACATCTTCCCTTTTTCCACATGTTACAGCCTAATTCCCAAATGCATTAAAAAATATATATATCATCATCATCCTCATCATCATCTTCATCCGCTTATCCGAGGTCGGGTCGCGGAGGCAGCAGTGTCAGCAGGGCTTCCCAAACTTCCCTTTCCCGGGCCACATTAACCAGCTCTGACTGGGGGATTCCAAGGCG
>JAVQJS010110932.1:0-11667 GCA_036024795.1 Galaxias rostratus | reverse complement strand
ATAGATAGATAGATAGATAGATAGATACCAACTACCATGAAATAAATACAGAGCAAAAATGAAAAGTGACAAAAAATAAAGAAATGTACAAATAAATGATTAAATACTGAACTATAAAGTTGTATTAATACATTAAAAGTTAAATATGTGCGTAAATAATTAAATGTGTTACATTTAATTTTTTACTCTTTTAATTATTTATTTTTAACCGAAATTGTCGTCCATAATGTTTTATTCAATAGCAGAAAAATGTATAATGAAAAAAATATAATTAAGCGTAAGAAGAGAGTATGTGGTGAAAAAAACTGTAAACGGTTGAGATTTATTCCAATATTTCACATGGCCTTTCCAGAAATTCTTAATTCTCTTATTGTCATGATCTGCGCAAGTGTTGCACAACTTACAAATGTTTTGGTATATATATATATCTCTTGGGTTTACCTCGATACACATCATTGGTCATGAAAGGCCTAATTTCCTGCTAAGAGTATCCAGCCAACTCCCCACCTTCTGCACTCACCCAGCATCAAAGACGGGAATCTGCAGCCAACACTGTGGCATGATCTATTTCCTCTGTGATAGATGAACCAATCTGCCGCCTTGTTGCCCTGTCTGCCTAATTTGTTATGATGACATGTCAGAGCCTGGTCCGAGTTCGTCTCCAAGGCGATGATAACAGACGTGTTGCCAACGGGATGAACAACTATGGCAGCTAAGTAGGATATGAACTTCAGACAGGTCTATGAAGCTTCTGTTTTGGTTAACAATACTTTCAGTTTTTTTTTTATACTTTCATGATAAATTTTCTCTGTATATGTTATTAAAAACGTCAATAAGGTAAGAAATGATGAATTATATTTAATACCACTGTAAGAAAATCCTTAAAGCTAAATGAGCAATACATATATAATAAATAATAAATAATATATACTCCTAGCCTACTCCTCTTATAAGTTCCGTATTCAAAGTTAGTGGACAACTGAACTAATTAAGTGCACGATGAAATCACAACACTTGTACAGTAATGAACCATAATAGCCTAACTAAATCCATCGTCCAGAAGGGTTAAAGGTCACAACGGAGCAGAACAACGGGATGTTGATCAAACCTTGGTTAAATTATGAAGCGCATCATCGGTTAATGGTCCAGAACTAGGCAGCACTGCTGGGTGTCGTGGTAACCGACGGGGTAGCGAACCACAACAGAGCATGAATCACCGTGGCGTTCCGACAGTGAAATTTGTCACCTTTTGTAGCGGATCAATGATAATTACCTGGCTGACACGAGTACAGTTATTACTTTACAGGATCAGGGGCTGTAGGGAGGTGGCGAGGCAGAGAGGGAAAGAGCGCTCGGGGCAGGGAAACTGATCGATACTTTGAGAAATCTGGCCTCTTCCAGCCCTGAAGCTGGGCCTTATACTGGCTCAACAAGCCGTTACCACCTCCTCAATACTGCCTGTGCACAGTGAGTGGTGCCCCGCGTTGCACTGCACTTAACGTGGATGTATGTGTGTGTGTGTGTGTGTGTGTGTGTGTGTGTGTGTGTGTGTGTGTGTGTGTGTGTGTGTGTGTGTGTGCATGTGTGTGTGTGTATGGGTGTGTGTGTATGTCAGGCATGGAAAATTGAGTGGAAACACATTTCTGCAGCTTTATCAACCCAATGAAATGGTCTCCACTTCCAAACACAATGTGACTAGTGTAAAATCTGATTTACAACAAAGAGGCTGATTAAATTGGCTATGTTATTATGAATGTCCATCTGGTACTGTCTGAATGAACATTATACACTTTTCTTCCACGTAGCTGCTTGCTTACAAAATATCTAATATGTACAAACTATAACGTTTTAAAAAGAAAGAGAGGAAAAAGCCTGGAAGAATAGGAACGTAAGAATCAAAGAACGAAAGTCGTACTGCTACACATACAGGCTTGTACAACTGTGGCCAAGGGCAAGCTGTCCTCATCTCTCAGTTTTCTCATGGGCTTCTCCTGCCTCTCTCTCTCTTTCTCCCGCTCTCTCACATGATCTACCGGTCTCACATTCTTTACCCCCCCCCCCCCCTCTCTCTCTCTCTCTGTCTCTCTGTCACTCTCTCTCTCTCTCTCTCTCTCTCTCTCTCTCTGTCACTCTCTCTCTCCCGCTTGTTCCCTCTCTTCCGTCTATCCTTCCCTTGCCCCGTGGTGTCAGACTAGGCGGTCGATGGGTAGCAGGCTGAGGGGGGCTCTGGTGGTCTCCTGGATGGGATTTGGATTGTCCGACCTCAATGTGAATCCAGGGCTTTTTGGGTCTGGCCACTGCAAACCTGTAATCTGTAGGGAGACTGAGGACTGTGAGTTACAGCCTCAGGAATGTGGCTCAAAGTCGTACCTTTGAAGCCGCAGAGCTAATCTCGGTCAAGAATTAAACATCAATGAGATGATTTTCTATGTATACTATTTAGAATGTACAAATTACTCTCATCTAAATTGATTGCTTTCTATTTTTTTGGTTTCTTTGTTTTGAATTTTTTTTGCTTTTGTGTTGAACTAATATTCTTGCATTGTGATGTGAATTTTAAGATTGTAGAGTGTTGTGTACGATAGATGTAATCTATCACACATTATCCTGTAGCCTTGTGTTTGTTTGGTTCCGTTTTATATCTCTTGGTTTGCGTAATGGTTTCCCCCATATAAAACTGTTTGAAACTAGCCATTTTAATACCATCTTAACCACTGGATACTGCTGCCTATTGTTTTAGTGTTTTATTTCAATCGCAAATCTGGCACAAATGTATTACTGCAAAGGAGGCGAGGGAGTCTAACTATTTTAATCTTAGCTGTCTTTGCTATAAACAATGACAACGAGCTCAAATTCTTATCTCTCTTTTTTTTTAAGTCTCAAACAAATTCAGACAGTCCATAAGCTAGCAGCATCATCCCAAATAAAGCTGGAGTCCCACTACTGAAGTTTAGATCTAACTCTTGGCACAAACTGACGCCACTTAAAAAAGTCAGCTTCTTATCGCCATAGTTTTTAAAGTATTTCCACATCTGATCCCTTTGGAAGGAAGGAGGCAAAAGACTAAGCGTGGATCTGGATCGGAAAAGGAGGGCAACGTCCTGTTTCCGCACAAACGCACTTTCTTCCACTCTCATACTCTCTGTTACAACCTTCTACCAGCAGGACATGGAACACACTCTCTCATTTTCTCTCTCTCCCACACAGCACACACAAAACGTACGCGCACACGCACACACACACACACACAGTACCACATCCAGAACGCAATGGACCTCTCTCTCAGTTCTGATGTCACTTTATTAAACGACCTGTCCGCCTGTGTGTGGTGCCTGTCCCTGGTGGCGTTGTATGCTAAATTCCATCATTAAAACCCATTACCCAGCTATCAAAACCCCCTGTAATTCTGGCTAATGACCCCATTTCCCTAAGTGTCACCTGTGTCACTCAGCGGCTGCGGGCCGGTGGGGCTGGTGTTCGTCCAGAGGGGGTCCGGAGTGCTTATCGTATCACCCCTCCATATATAAACCTTCCCCGTCTGCATCTCTCCCCGCAGAAGGAGGTTAGAGAAATCAAATGACAAGGCAAGGTGGTGAGGGACACCTTAAGGAGAGTGGGTGGAGGGGTGTGTGTGTGTGTGTGTGTGTGTGTGTGTGTGTGTGTGTGTGTGTGTGTGTGTGTGTTTGAACTCGTCTGGGGCTGCCTCAATATATTACAAATGCCTTCCACTTTGGGCATATCAACTGGGGGGCCCGCCTGATAAGAATTTGATAGAAAAAAAGGAGGGCGCGAGAGCCGGGTAAGAAAGGGGGAATGGCCGGTGTTTGACACGAGGCCTTTCTAAATCCCATTCGCATCCATCAGAAGTGACGGTCCGCGCACTCTGAAGGGTTCATAATAGCATTTTGCATTTTCACTGAAAAAAAAAAAACTTTACCTTCTGGATTTGAGAGAGAAGGGGGGGTGGATAGAGCAAGAGAGAGAGAGAGAGAGAGAGAGAGAGAGAGAGAGAGAGAGAGACAGAAAGAGAGTGAGAGCCAGAGAGTGAGAGCCAGAGAGAGGGGGACCGGGGGACATAGGGTCATTTTATTTTCATAGTCCTTCCACCTCCTCTTCCTCCTCTAAGACTTCCTCTGCCTCCTGCCTCCTATACTTTGGAAAATCATTCCCTGAATTGGATAAGGGCCCTGGGGCCAGCGGGCTGCCTCGGTCCCTAGGTCCCTTTTTTCCAGAGTGGATAATTGACTCCCTTCGCAGGGTAATTCATCGCTTGCATATGCCAGCTAATACATCAGGAGGAGAGATGCCGCCAACCTCCGAAACCCCTCTTCTCCAAACGCCCCTAACACACACACACACACACACACTCCCACAACCTACCACCTGCAGATGTGCACACACCAACTAACCACCCATACACAAACATGATCTCCTCATACACCTGCATATGCATGCACACCTTCAGTGAACCCCCAAACTGACTCACACACAGTAATACGCACAAAACACATACACACACACACGAACAGAACACACACACTCGAACAAAACACACACACACACGCACTCACCGTGCGAGCCCCTTGTGTCCCCCCCAGACCTCTACCTTCACTCCCACCATCTAAAGAGCCAGAAGCTGGAGTCTGAGAAGAAGCGAACAGGTCTGCAACAAAATACCATGGATGATGGATGGGGCGCATTGTGGCATTATGAATGAATTATGCCTCCCAAATACCTTGAGCAGTGCAGACTGTCAGCCTGTATCTATACTAATCTGGGAGGAAATATGACCGGTTCCACATTAAAAAGGGCAGCGGAAGAAAAGGAACCGGCTGCGGAATTAATTGAGCAATCAGGCCATTAGTGGGAAAACATCACACTCGTTCCTCTTCCGGTGATGCGACCACATTCATCACTGCCGCGCGCGGCGGTGGAGGCCCTCTTTTCCCATTTATTTGTGGGGTCCTCTCTTTCTCTCTCTCTGCTCTCTCTGCAGTGTGGCCCTGCCCTATCACCAAACAGATTAGGATTATTGTGACAAGACAGAGGTGTCTTTTGTCTTCTCTCGATAGCGGTGTCAAACTCTGCTGCATTTATCATTTGCGTCTTCCACTTCTAATGCTTTCAAGTTCCACACGTTGCTACATTTTTCTTTCAGTAGCAGGTCCGTGTTGAGCTGGCAAAGAAAAGCGCTAAGCCATGCCAGGTGAACTGTGCAGTGTAGTGTACTAAGATTGAGATTGGTTACATTTTTGTGTTGTTGTTGTCAATAAATTCATGGTCAATGTCGGAGTTCATGGTAATTTATGTTTGAAATGGTTTAAAGCTGACAATAGGTCAGATGTGTCAAAGAAGAAGAATGTCACAAAGAAATGATCCAGCTAAGGTACATTTACATCTACTGTTTTACATAAAAGATATCAAATTTTATCTTTTGAGCTGTGTTCAAAAACCTGGCAGTGCCCCTTATGTACTATAGAAATAAAAATGTGAGTCAATTCTATGATTTAAAGTATAAATCCTACCAATTGTTTTTAATTTGTTACAGATGCTATATTAAATATTGTCACAAATAATTATTGCAATTTTTCTTTTTTACTATTTAAGTCAGAATACCAAAACTCTTGGGTATAAAACAGCCAGACTCACTGTAGCATGTACAGTGTAACCCTTTGTTCCAACAGAAACTGGCCTCTTTGTGTTTTCAGTGGCAGTGTTAGAAATGTCCCGATCAAAAGCTCATGTGATAAGTAGCCAAGTTGTCCAGGGTGGCTCAATGATTTATCATCACATCAAGTCTATTATGCTCCTGTCTCTCTGGGGTGGAGTGTGTGTGTCTGGAATTGTGTGTGTGTATGTGTGTGCGTGTGGGGTCTATGTGTATGTCCATGCGCATGTGTTGTATGTATTTGCGGGTATATGCATGTGTGCCTATGTGTGTGTGCAGGGGGGTGAATATGTGTGTAAGTGTGTGTGTGTGTGTGTGGGGGGGGGGGGGTAAATTTAAGTTTGTAGCAAAGAGAAGAAGGGAAATCTTGGAGAACACACATACACACACACACACACGTTATACGACTTGGAGATTGCGTTTGAACATGCCCTTGCTCCAAACTGCAGGGCTGAAGGACAGTGAGAGGCTAGAGAAAGGAAAAACAAGGCCACTGGACACTCCAAGGGTGTTGTGGTAGGAAGCCTCCTGCTTGGAGGCAGGCTCAAAACCCTCTCACACATCTCACTGACGCTTCGCGCTAAACATTCCCCCGATGTATTCGTTCCATAGTAGATTTGTCTTGGCCTGCAAAGGCCTTTGTCATATTAATTTGTTCTAGGGATACAGGGTTATTCTATATAAACACTCACAAGCACGCAGCCTCAACCTCGATTTGAGATTTAGTTTCAGTCAATTGTTTAAACTATCGGGACTTTCTATCATGTTTTTAAGTTCCCTTGAAACGTGCTTTTACCGCAACCATTACATTTCAGCTGTCATACAAATTGCAAATAAAGGAGGGGGTTGACAATTGAACCTATGTCAATCAATGCTGAAAGAAATACTTCAGATGGCTTGGATCGTGATTTGTGACATTCTGAAACTGAGGAGCGCAGTGACCTGGGCTTAACGCTACGATTGGTGAGACTCCGTTGCCCCCTAGTGTACTAATAAATACATCACTCGGCAAACCCTGGGATTGTTAAAACCAGAGCTGGCTTTGGCCAGGCCAGTCCACAGCTGGTACCACCGGCAACATTGGGCACGGTCTTGGCGTAAGAGGGGTAACCCACAGCTCGCGACCATCAGGCCAAGTGAACCAGGTAAATGTTTGGTGCCCTACCAGTATATGATTGGAAAGAGGCCCCCAAATTGGCACTTATAAAGGCACAATTGGCAATGACAAATATACATACCATAAAAGGCTTAAACGGCGCACTATTGCTCGGTGAAAAACCCCTTAGCGATCTGTCTGGCATCACACCATCAAACTGTTAGTGGCAGGCGTAGCCACCACGTCCTTACTTTGCACAAATAGAAAACAGATTTTATTCTTCTACCGCACGAGACCAAATATGGTTAATTCCCAGACGCGCTTTCTTGTAGCACATATTATCGAATACATCTGAAAGTTTCAAACTGACACATCGGAAACTTTTTGCCTTCCTTTCTAATAAGCTACCGCAATATAATAGTATGAAGAAGCCCATTTTTACAGGGGGAAATTATTGTTCAGAATGCGCTACCCTGTGTTTTCAAGTGAATGCATACTTTTTGAACACATTAAAGCCATAGCCAAGCCGTTTGCATTTCTAGCCCCATAATTATCAATGGCCTCTTTTGGCCGTGTATCTTTGATTTGTTCTGCAAATGTTGGTTCCATACTTACAAAAAAAGTTATTTAACCCATTAACCTGAGTCTTGTTGTCAATTAAATACTTGGGAAAACGTGCGTTTATTTCTAATAATACAATTTTATGCATAATCTATGTATGACATTCTCTAATAATGAGTTACAGCGTTCCGTATGGCATATCCTCATAATATTGGTTATACATTTTTATACTTGTCTTCTGCCTCCATAATTGTATATCTAATGAATTATCTATGTAGTGTCTATATATGGTGTATTTAGATATTACAGAGAGCTAATAAGCATTATTGCAATGAAGGGGCCCGATGGGCCGTTTCTTGCATTGTGAGCGAGAGCGAGACCGAGATGAAGCAATTTGTTGAAGGTGTCATGATCTGAAACCTGGGTCAGGGTCATAATGCAGAATTTAGAACAGACTTTTACATTTCATAAATGAAGCTATATGGCCCTCTAGTGTACACAAATAAGTATCACATGAGTTTGAGTTGCATCTTAGTGAGAAGTGAGTGGCGTGACTTGTCTCCCTTCAACACCTAATTATTTTAAATGCGTGCATTTAATATTAGATTACATTACATTAGATTTAACTTTACTGTCATTGCACTGAGTACACGTACTGAGACAGCGAAATGCAGTACGTATCTAACCAGAAGTGCAAAAGAAGCAGTAAAATGTAGTAAAGTGTATGTACATAATACATTGGCATTGAATGCATTATCTCATGTCTAAAACTATAAAATAAGTCAAAATATATATTCTATCTCAGAAAATAATATAATGTCCCGAAAATAAAGTTGTAATTAAAAATGTTCAGAAGTTGTCTTAAGCAGTCTTTTTCCAAAAAGGGATCCACAGCCATCTCAGATAAGCGGTAGCATACCGCTAACCTTCTCGCGCCAGTGGTTTGGATTTGGTGTCCAAGTGGTCTGAGTGGCGCGCAGAAGCCCGCAGTTTTGCAGACTCTGCAACAGTCCCACCAATCAGGAATGTGGCCAGACGCATCTCGTTGCTATGTTTTCCTTACAGTCGTCTGTCAAACAGGACAGGTGAGTTTTGCTGCATGCTGACATTTTTAATTGTACTTTCAGACTTCTTCATACGACAATGTGCAAACTCTGAATTGTGAGTAGGTTTTTAAGATATCCTAAGTTTTACATTTACAAGTTTTTTCCTTAATGATTAATAATTTTATGGGGTCAACCTTATGTATTATGTATGTAACCATTATACCTGAACAATGTTTACTATGAAAAAATATTATTGTAAGAATGTGTTACAAATTGAATGCCCATTATGAAACCCCCACCATTCCCAAGAAGCCAGTGCTATTTCAGGGAAGGTCATTGGAGTCCACAGTAGCAACTGTTTGACAGGCCACGCCTCTCAAATATTTATTCCAATCAGATAGGGTCATTACTGTTGCTGCTCTTTTCACATCCAATCGGTACGTGTAGTAATGCTTCAGAAAATGTGTTTATAGCCAATGAGCGTAGGTATGCAAATCTTCCCGGCTTTTGCATCGTTGAAGTGAATTTTATGTGAAGGCTGCAGTTCAAGTAGTGCAGTCTCTGAACAGTACGAGAAGAAAGAAGTACAGTATTGACATTACCCGGGGTTAATTGACATCATCTATTGAAAATTGAAAGAGCAAATCACTACATCGTCGATGGTGGATTTGGATTTTATGTGCACAATGACTTTTGAGGAATTAAGTGGGGATTATTCTGCTGAAAGGTCAATATCATTTTATATCAAATTTGTCTCTCTCTTTGTCTCTTGTCTTGAATTTGACTTAAGCTGCGAACATGCACATGTAAGTTCGTAGCATTGGCATGCACGACGTAGTCATCAAATATGTTTACTTTATCACACAACCTTGGGTAATAAACATATGATAATATGTCATAGACATGATCGATGGCATTAGTTGGCGTGCAAAGTGAAAACGTTTTTACCTGGTTGAGTTTCTTCATATGATGCTTAGTTCACGTTACGTCGTCAGCTTTTCTGTAAAGCTCACGAGACACTTTTACTGATACTAGCCAACAACCACCATTCTAGCTAGCTACTGTAAAAGCTTCGTACCCTGTTCAAGGTAAATTTAAGAAAATTAAATTAAATACTAAGTTTACCTACATTTTTAAAAATGTTCGCCCTAAATCTTCATGAACCGTGAACTACAGATACATTTGCAACACTGAAAGAATGACTGACACGAACAATCATCTTGCACATATTAACGTTACTTTAACGTTCACTTTATGAATTTGCTAGCTTGACGATTCATTCAGTTATTTCACTATCTGGAGCTAGCGAAGAGGCTAACGTTTACCGGTACTGGTAGTTTGCCTGTTACTACCACTAGCTGCAGTCACTCTCCCCCAATTGAAGCTGCGATATGTTTCAGTGGCTAAACTTTGTTCTATACTTGTCGTGTAATTAACCATTCGATTGCACGTCTATTACAGAATGGATTCGGTTGCAACAGCCTTGGAAGAGGTTCTCAGTTCTGCATTACCACAAGGCTGCATAACAGTTGGAGTCTATGAGGCAGCCAAATCACTGAATGTGTAAGGACAATATGAGTATTTCCTGACATTGTTATTCAACATTTTATCGCTAAATGCCACTTTATAAATGACATGTTCTATGTTTGACATTTATTTCGTGAACTATGATTCATATGTCAAGCAACTGAAACCAATCAATTTCAAATTTTCCTCCCAGAGATCCAGACAACGTTGTCCTGTGCATCCTGGCTACAGATGACGAGGATGTGAAAGACGTGGCCCTCCAGATTCACTTTACCCTCATCCAGGCCTTCTGCTGCGAGAATGACATCAACATCCTGCGTGTGAACAACACCAGTCGACTGGCAGAGATCCTTGGTGGCGGCGGCGGAGGAGGAGGAGGAGGGAAGCAGGGGGGAGCAGAGCCTATGGACCTGCACTGCGTCTTGGTCACTGTAAGTGTTCATTGGTTGACTTCGTTATCCTCCCAAACATAGAATTAGGCATTTCAAGAAAACGTGTTAAGTTTCTATACACAAACAGCCAATAATTTGCTGATAAACGGTGTAATCCAATTAAGGCAGTTCTTCTTTTGTATCGTTTTTTTGCAAACCTATGAAAGATTTCCCATCATAGTTATTAAATCCTGTCACACATTCCATTGTAATTACAGTTTTTTTGTTTTGTTTTTGAGTCATAAAACACAATGACATACATTAGTGCCTAAGATATGTGGATTTATTCATGAATGGCATATTTGCTAAGTATGGCACAAGCCAGAGCATGCCCTTGTGAAATATTCATATATGCACTAGTTCTTTCCTCATACTCAGCCTCTTTAGAATAGTAATTCCAGATTGTAAATTGCACTTAGATAATGTTGAAACTCAGGGGGCAAAGGCCATCGGTAGCTTGCCCATGTATGGTGTGTGGATTATTGTCGACGTAACATCTACTAAAATGGTTGACTCATTCCCTAACTGCTTCTTCCATTGACTTTTGCAGAGCCCACATTCCTCTTCTTGGAAAGACCCAGCCCTGAGCAAAGTGAATCGTTTCTGTAGAGAGAGTCGATGCATGGACCAATGGGTGCCTATTATTAACCTGCCTGAACGATGAAGAAAAGCCTTCAAACACACCACCTGTAACAGGACTGTACTCTGTAAACCTAGGAGTAGTGGTATGCTCCGAGATGGACACATTACTACCCCAGGGATAAATTTCCTAAGTACTGGGATAAGGAAAAGGATAAACTACACCAAAATAAAGAATTTGGAAGAAGAAAGAAAAAAACTAGGAAGATCCAGCAATCTTTGAGAGATATTGAGAGAAAAAAACAATGGGGGATGGATTTCCTCTGGGACTGTTGGAGCTGTGATACTCTCAGCCTTGGTAACCAAGACAAGATGACGAGGCACTTTTCAATGTTGAGTCATGACACTAGGCAAATAACACACCGAGGTCTTGTGCTTTTAATGTGAAGGTGGACGCTGTACAGATGGATGAAATCATGTCTGTGACAAAGCACTTCATCTCAAAGAGGATTTTATGAAGAGGAAAGAGAAACAAGCGAGAGAGAAAAAAATGTTTTCAGGCACTGGTGTTGTGGGGACCAATGCCTCTCTGCTGAAACAAAGCACTTGTTAAAACACTGGACCACTGAGATTTGATTAATCTCATTTACATTGTTGATGTTGGTTACTACTATTGTTATAATTATTTGAAAGGGACACAGACTAGAAATCCAGTGACTAGTGAAGTAGAAAATACTATGCATTCAGCGTTTCCAATGC
>JAVQJS010110914.1:0-12969 GCA_036024795.1 Galaxias rostratus | reverse complement strand
CCCACCCCCCCCCCCCCCCCCCCACACACACACACACACACACACACAAACATCCACACACACACACAACTGTGCACCCGTTGCTTCCACAATAACAACGTAATGAGAGTGTACAGAACTCCAGATGTTAGAGCCGGGGGTTCAGCTGTGGTCCGAGTTGATCAGGATGTTGACCAAAAGCAGTCTAATGGCGGTCATATATCATCAATGGCCACAGCTATGATTTTACTGCAAATAGTGCGATCATTACATTGCATAATATATGAATATGATGTGTAGTACATCACTTATATATACACATAGAAATGAACCACACTAAGACAAAGCAGCGTCGCACCTCGTTCTTCTCCAGGCTGCACTCGGACATGGCCTTGTCACCCTGCTCCTGGAAGGTGATGATGATGAGGGCCACAAAGATGTTGACGAAGAAGAAGGGGAAGACCACGAAGTAGACCACGTAGAAGATGGAGATCTCTATGCGGTAGCCGGGGCTGGGGCCCTCGTTCTCGTAGGTGGCGTCCACCGAGTGCTTCAGGACCCTGCCAGTGGGAACACGCACGTGGTGAACAGGGAGGAAAGGCGCAGAACGGAGCCCCACAATGACTTCATCATCTCACGCTGGTCACACACGGCGTAGCCTGGGGTTGTCTGGTGACACACTCATTGAGTGAAGCCGGCAACGTGAAGCCCTTTCATGTTTCCTGTCTAAAAGCAAAGCCGTGATAAATGAAAGTTATTCTGCCCTTAAAAGGCCTCATATTAATATTGATCTTTGTGGTCACAAAGGTATAGTTTTTTATTAGCGGCACAGCCAGACCACTTAGGCCTTCGGGTTATGGAAATTGAGTTGCATGTAATTGACATTCAACCCCGACCTAAAGACTCCCCAGTCTGTAACTTTTTTTTACATATCATGCATCAGTAGATTATCAAATAACATGGCTAATGGAATTATTTAATTGCAGCGACAGATAGCCTGGAATAGGAGTGAGAAACGCGCACGGGGCTGGAAATTGCATGTACGGGGACACGGTGGTATGTTGCGTGCTGACCCGGCAAGCCAGCACACTTTCTATCAAGACGACGTAAACCAGGGCTAATTACAGGTGATGGCACAGCACAGTCCCAGAAAGTCCAGCGCCAGCAGGCCATTTGATGGTTCCTACACTCAACAGACGACCACCGGCACCGGTACAGAGAGCTCTCCACGAGATGGACCTCTCCCAGACCACGGCCGATGTGCTTGAGGTCTGCACACACGAGTTATGTCCCTCACAGTAAATTCCTTCACAACTGAAAAGAAATCATTTGAATCCCTGGTCCAAAACAAAAATAAATCATCGCCTTAGAACTGTGTGACTACCGGGCGTGGACGACCCGGGTCACCCGAGGGCAGAGGCTTACTTACGTGGGCCAGCCCTCCCCAGTAGACACGGTGAAGAGAGTGAGGAAGGCCCACAGCACGTTGTCGTAGTGGAACTCATACTTGAGCCACTGCCTGGGCTGGGCCGCCACCTCGTCCTCCTTGTAATCCAGGAACTTTCCCCTGGAGCACAGGGAGGTTTCAGAGAAGGAGTCGGTCACATAACAATGCTTCGTGCAAAAAGAGGAAAACCTGTTCCGTTTACGTATTTTACGGTTCTCAATTTGCTGTAGACATTTTTAAGAGAGTTTCAGGTCCTCAATTTCAAACCAATCTCATTTGAAAACATACCTAGTAAATGTATTTGTCCATTCCAGAAAAGCAGGTCATCAGAGCTAGCTGATATACTATAAACCTTACAAACTGAATAAATAATAGAGTTCCCTCTCTATAAAAAGAGGTGTGGATGTGTTGGGTTTTCTCGCTTGCAGCACGAACATAAAGGGATGTGTTTTTACCATCACTATTCTGAAGGGGCAGCCTGTAGTTGGGCTGGTTAACGTGCCTACCTCCCTACCGATCAATGGCACAGTACTTCCTGCCAGCAGAACCAACCTGCAGTCCTTCTCCAGGCCTTTGGACTCGTCCGTGCAGTAGAAGAACTTGCCCTTGAAGAGCTGCACGGCGATGACGGCGAAGATGAACATGAAGAGGATGTAGACGATGAGGATGTTGAGGACGTTCTTCAGGGAGTTGACCACGCAGTCAAACACGGCCTGGGGGGAAAAAACGAACGGTTCAAAGCGATCCGCTCCGAGTCCCGAGCAGGGAAGCGCGGCGTGGAGGGAGGGTATGAACACGGAGGGAGTCAAGCGGTGTACCTTGAGTTTGGGCAGACGCTTGATGGTCTTCAGGGGCCTTAGGACCCGCAGCACCCTGAGGGACTTGATGGTGCTGATGTCCTTGCCTTTGCTCCCTCTGCACAAAACCAACACGTTAGTCCATGGGTCACATCAGAAAGGACACGCTAACTATAGACTGAATACAATCTATGTTAATAACCAATTTAATCAAAGAATTGGACATGTATATAAGGCAAGTTGGTAAGTGGCGGCAATAACCCTGATAAGACATGTTCAGTGTTAAATTCAGTCGATCTAAAACATAGGCTTATGTTATATTGGAGATACCTACACCTACGTATTGTAAGAAAAACACTTTAATTGCTGTGAGCTGTGATCAGCAAATAATTATTAAACTAAAATCTATTAACTGACTCCAGGCCTGACAGAAGGTCTAGGCACAGAGGATTCACCAGGAGCTGCTATCTAAAATGCTGTCTAAATTGTAATTTATTGTCTGCTGGAACAAGCTAAAACAATATGATGAAAGTGTATCTTAATTTAATTTAATTAAAGTCTTCATAAAATAGGCAATTTCATCCTCGTGTTTGCTTTAATGTAGGGAATTATGGAGAAAAGAAATTGCAATTGGTCGCCTGAGCAAGCATTGTGCATCCATGACAACCACTGGCCGCTCCCAACTGTTCATGAAATAGTCAACTCACACGGACGCATGCCTTTTCAAACCACTGAGCGTTGAGTAACATGTAATCCTGGATTACATGAGCCTGCTAGTCAGATCCCGGGCCTGGGATTACCGCATGCACACTACATTTCTATTCTAGACACACAGGTTTTCCATGAGCCTTTGGTTCTGTCCCAAACCACTATTCTTCATGCAAACGAGGTCAGAGAATGTGATGGTGCGTCAGGCTTAAAAAAAAAACAATAAAAACATCTCGAACGTTCTCGTAGACTTATTACAGCGGGATGATTAGAGAACAGGAGAAGAAAAAAAGAACAAAGACAAGGCAGAGAGGAGGACAAGTCTCAAGCCTGATGTTATTACACCGGAGCGAGCGAATGCAATATCTCGAGCGCCAAAGACAAAAGCACCGAAGATCCTTTGAAATCACACGTTGAGAATCTTTTACGGAATTTCATTAATACTCCTGGCCGTGTAAGGCAGGGATCCCAGCAGATTGGGAGGTGGTGGTGCTGAATCAGCACCTTGGGGACGCGCCGTACTCAATGAAAGAAGACTATCGGGAGATAAGGGGGAGAAGCGGAGGAAACACAATGAGCGGATAACAAAAGTGTGCAGGCTGTGTTAGATTATAGGAGGCGCGTACCCTCTGCTATCTCAGGAGGGGGGTGAGATCATAATGAATTTTTGAGATTGAAAACTCCCAATACCAACGCACAAAAGGGGAGATTGGTCTAACTTCCCGTCGAACATTCCCGCTTTAGTCCAGACCCACGGGACCTCGCTTCACTTTCCTAACACTTGTGTCCCGCTCCGCTGAATTTGAGATTACATTTTATATTGCACTTGGTCCAAATGAATCACCCAGCAGGAATAATAGATTTGTATGTTTCCCATCTATCTAAATAAATGAACTTGGAGAAAACGTCCAATGTGCTTAATGCGTTCTTCATGGTGACAACGAATGGAGAAGCCAACAGCGGTGCACCTCTAACCCCTGGCTTCACACTCCGTCTCCATCCTACCACTGTTTCTCGTCCGCACACAAACACACGCCGGGAAGTCCAATCCCCATCCAGCCGGCGCTTGCGAAGTGTCCGCGGGTTCTACCGCACCGGACAGGAAGCTGGCAGCGTGACCAATAGTGATATCATGGCGGAGGGTCCTCTCTCTCTCTCTCTCTGTGCTCCGCTGGGAGACCTGGCCACTGACAACACCACCACGGCATGCGCGTTTCATGCTCCAACGCACATCGGTCCAGCATGCTTTCACAGTGAGTCGGGGCAGTGGTTTTGATGGAACTACGGCACTCACACATTCGGGAAGAGAAAAGAAAATATAACACACACACACACACACACACACACACAGAAGACATTCTGATAGCTTTCAAAGAACCCCGAGGCGTAGGTGAGCCGTGCAGGTAGACCCTGCGCTCTACGTGGTGTGGCGGGGCCGGTGAGGGGGAAGCGGGGCTCTCTGGAGGGGGCCCACGTGAGACAGGAGGGCACGTGACGCACCACGAGGGTGCCTCAATTCATAATGAGGACATGGGGCTCAAAGGTGGCTAAGGCGGGGGCCGTTCTTCAACGAGAACAGTTGGCCCCCCAAAAATAAATCCTCCTCCACTGTCTCAGCGCCTCGCGTGTTTATCCCCACTATTCACCGGTATCCTGCCGTTTGGGAGAAGGGCAGAAAGCATCGGGCTGCTTTCATGGCTCTGATGAGAACACAACGTTCACAGGATTTTTACTGTGAGGACAATTTAATTTCAGTTCCACAAATTTGAATAAAACCCCAAAACATGGTTTATTTTTGCTACAGTAAAAAAAATGACTAAAGTCATTATGACTGGATCAAATAAAAGGCGAGGTCAGATGAGTCAGAACAGCACAGCGGAGATTAGCACTAATGACTCTGAACCCCCCAGAGACGAGCTGCTCGGTTGGACCATTAGATCAAGTAGGGTTCCGTTTCCTGTTTGACGGGAGGAACAACGAGAGGTGTCTCTGTTGAAAGCAGTCAGAATGTCACTCGTCAACAAAGCCAGTTGACCCATGGGTTTAGATCCAGCACACGACCCTGATCTAAGCGGTAGAGTGAGAAGCGGTCTCAGTGAGGGAGAGGGGAGAGGGAGAGAGTGTATGGGGAGGTCCCCACCTTGGCACACCTTGTTGCGGTCTAATGGGGTGGGGGAGGAAACAGTCATAAAAAAAGAACATCACAATTAAGAATGTTTCCTGACACCAACACCGACATACTCGCTTAACCTACGTGCACACGCCACAGTTGCACATACACACCTAAACATAAGGAATACATTAGAAATTATTTTTAAACAGCAATACTTTCTACATACAGAATAGAAATACATGATGGCTGCTTTGCAAAGTAATATTTTGTCGATGACGAGTGAGATGGTGGAAAATGGGCCGCAGCATAATTTCATGGAAACGGCCATAAGGACACTGAAATGAGGCTGATTGGATGACAAATGCGCCTGTCACTTCCCTAAACCGCCTAATGTTGGAGAACCCAGAGATCTAGATGTCAGCGGGCGAGCTGAATAAGACTGTACACACATCCACTCAGGGACATCGCAGGTGGTAAAAGTTCTATCACACACACACACACGCGCACACGCACGCACACGCACACACACACACGCACACGCACACACAGAGGAGATAAGAGAGGACACCTGACAAGAGGGGAAACGTCTGCACTGACAGCTTGTGGAGACATTTCCAGAGAAAGAGAAAAATAAAGAATAAGACATTTTCATGTGCTGTGCAGTAGCATCTGGCTAGCGCTCGGGGACACTCGACAGCGAGCAGGCGGGACGTCGACTGCACGAGACGGGGCACATCAGAGCGGCTGTCTGTCCCGCCGCCGTGCCGCTGTGCTGGGTCAGGGTGGTCCCGCGGAGGAGCCATCTCGTAGACGAGGTGGTCTATTCCCGGAGCAGTGGATCACAGGGGTGACCGCCTCGATGGGCCCGGGAGACATGCATGGAGAGCGACGGCCATCCGTCAATGTGGGCCTGGCTGAACCTGTCATGGCGGCTAGACACACACATCTCTATCTACGTGTGGGGCGGTGACAGGCGTGGCATAACGACCGCAATGGGGCTTTTGAGGTGGGGGGGGGCGTGCTGTGGAGTGAAGGGCACGTAATGGTCTGTGAGCGGTCGCCGTACGTTCAAACTGAACGGCAATGGCCATGCAGGGGTTAACATGTGAATGTATGCTGAGAGCAGTCCCACCGTCTGAGTTTTTCTTCGGTAATGCCAGTCTCACGATGTGGTCGAAACACATAGTGAGGCATATCTACGCATGTTGTAAATGTAAATGGAAAAACATGAATTAAACCCATCTAAGACGAGGACAACGTGTCATGCCCCTTCTAGAGATGAATGGCCAGGCGGGTGAGTGTGAGAGTGGGCGGGCTGATGGTGAAATATGGAGTAGAACGACGGCACGTGTGTCCCAAGCCGTTCGAGCCTATGGACCAAGCATAGGCTCTGTTGGCTCGTTCAGGCAAAGAGAAACACACGCACACATACAGGCAAGTGAAGACAGGGCAGAGAAGACATTACCCCATGATGCTCCTTCAAGTGATCCCAAGCAGAACAAAACAGAAGAGGAACGGAGAGTCAACAGAACATATGCACACACATACACATACACACACACACACACACACACACACACACACACACACACACACACACAAACACACACACACAAACACACACACACACATTTACACACTTCCACAAGTGTACACACACACATTTACACACACTTCCACATGTGTACACACACACACACGCACACACACACACACAAACACACACACAAAATACACAAAAACTGCAAACAGGGGCACAATTTCACACATAGTCACACAAGAGATTTTTCACACCGTAAAAGAGAGCCTGTGGGACAATTTAATAGAATGCAATTACGGCTCTCTGGGACAAAACAGAGCATCATCATCACAAAAACATGCATCTTGCTGTGGCTGTTAGGACTAATGGTGGCCTCATCGCTCCAAACAATGATAAACACTGCAGTTTTGTTCCCTACTGGAACAAGCAAGGGAACACAACAACAGCTCATTTTGATCAAGTGAGTGTGAGAAAAAAAGAGAAAAATACCCCCCGTAAAATATTGTAGCGAGGTATTTCACTTACGAAAATGCAAACGCCACGAGCGCCCCACTGACCACTATGAAGTCCAGGATGTTCCAGAGGTCCCTGAAGTAGGAGCCAGGGTGAAGCAGCAGGCCCAGGTCCACCATCTGCACCAAGCAGACGCCACAGTCAGGGGGAGCACCGTGCGAACACCACCTGCCTCGCCGCCTCACTCATGGGCGCCATTCCCGGGATCTCCCACGGCACGACGAGGGGAAGAGGGAAAGTGGGCCGGGTTCTTTTGACCTTTCCCATCGCGGAGGATCTTTTTTGTCCCCTCCCTTCGCCCGGGGGCAAGGTTGGTTGTAAATATTGAAACGCGCCCGTGGTGGCGCTGAGGATAAGGGGCCCGCCAGTGACGCTCTCAGAGCGCCGGCTCCACATTTATCTTGGGAGGCTACTCTCAGTGAGTGGAGAGTCTTAATAATGAAAGACGAGGCAGAGTAGCAGCAGCAACCGAGGCAAGGGTGATATATCGTCCAATACATTCAAATCACTGTCTAACCTCTGACCAAATGCTTCAAAATCTTCGGTCAATAATTTCTTCTTTGTGCAACGCCACTTTTTTTTCTTCTTCTTGTGGGCAGAATTCGTGACTACTGTGCTGGCGGTGCGTCTTACCTTGATAACCATCTCGAATGTGAAAACACCGGTGAAGACGTAGTCCAAGTATTTGAGCACCTGCACAGAGACAGAAACCGCATTAGCAATGAACACACAAACAAGAGACGAAAAAGTAATTATTCGTCCTTCGCAAAAACAGCTGTCTCCTTTCTCTTTCTCTCTCACAGAGTCAAACAAGCCTTGTTTTGTTCCCCACCTGTGCTTCTAAAAATCGAGTCGGGTCGTGGAAAATGTGTGTTGACGCACAAGACCGGCTATCGTGTGCGTCTGTGTGTGTTTGTGTGTGTGTGTGTGTGTGTGTGCGTGGCGTAAGGACGCTCGCAACTCACATTGTTGCGCGGCGCGTTGGCCTGCACGGGGTCCTCCGCCGCCAAGGCGATGCTGCTCATAGCGATCACCACCAGGATGCACATCTCAAAGTAGCGCAGGCTCACTATGTAGTGACACAGGCGCCTCACCCTGGGGATGGGAACACACAGAAACGAAACCAAGGAGGAGAACCACACAGACAAGACCGTTATGACCCACGCACGTTCCCTGTGCTGGCGGAAAACCCACCCGGACTCACAGAGACACCGAAGACTGAAATAAACACGACGGGACACTCATGCTAGCGAGAGCTAACAGGCTGCTGATTGAACCGGAGGTCGTGCTGGTTCGCTGTTTATTAACGTGGGGTTTATGTGGAGGTTTACGGGCCGCGCGTACGAGACGAGCATTAGAGTGAAGCCGGAGCAGCGATGGCGCCACGTCGCTGGGCTCACACATTCAATCACAGGGGGTTTAACGGGTTTAAATGACACGGCAGCACCCGGCCGGGGGCCCCGGTCAGGGCGGTGCGGTGAACTGTCTGGACCACTCACGGGTTGGCCTGTCCAAAGACAAACATGGAGCTGTAAGGCAGGATGGGTCGAGGTCCCCCCTGGGTCATGTCCTCCAGGGTCTTCTCCGTCATGGGCATGGTCTCACTGTCTATGCTGCTCACTGGACGGGGGAGAGGAACGGCAAAATGTTGCAGAGGAGCACAATATTCCAATAATGTCACAGTACAGTACAAACAGGAGTAAGATACACGGTGGGTACAATACAAATACAAACTCAATAAATAGCGTGTGTGTGTGTGTGTCTGTGTGTGTGTATCTGTGTGTGTGTGTGTGTGTGTGTGTGTGTGCGTGCGTGCGTGTGTGTGTGTGTGTGTGCACTAACTGGGTATGAGGGTGGTCTCCCCTGGGGGAGAGGTGACGGTGAGGGGGGGGATGTGGCCTGCCGCCTGCCCTGTCCGCCTGACGTTCCTCTGGTTGTCCGAGTCCTCCGGGCGGTCTGTGGGCCACCTGGAGCCACCGGGGCCTTGCTGCTGGGGACTCATGACCAGGGAGTCTCCCTCCGAGTCCACGTACCTGTCCCTGGAGACACACACAACACAGCTCAATATTGCAGCATACAAGTGTCGTGTACCAACCAAGACCCATGCACTACAGTAGATGAACTGGGTGAGATCGTCAATGTGAAACCTGTTATTTAGATATAGGATAGAATTTATTTTTCCATGTTCTCTTGTAAAAATCATAGAAACTCTTCAGAGGAACTGCTGAACGTTTCCCTGTACCTCTGACTCTGGCCTTTGTCCGCGTCCCCCTGCTCCTCTCCCTCCCCCGTGGATTGGCCCCTTGAGCCGTGGCTCCTGTGCTTCCTCCGCTCCCCATTGGCCCCGTTCTCTCCGCGTGAACTCCGCTCGCCGTCCTTATTGGCCGAGCGGCCCTCCTTGTGGCGGGCCCTGCGCTCGCCCCTCCCCCCGCCGTTGACGGTGCCGTTGCCCTCCCGGGGCGGTCTGTGGGAGTGGTGGTGGCGGTGCTCTCTGTCCCCGCTCCTCCCTCCACCCCCCTCGTCCACCGAGCTCTGGTGGTGGTGCCTCCGGCCCCCCTCCCCGCTGCGGGACCTCTCGCTCTTCCCCTCCTTGTCCCTGGAGCGGCTGTGGTGGACGTGGGGGCGGCCCTCCTTGGCCGTCTCCCCGTTCTCGTTGGCCTCCTCGCGCTCCCTGTCCCAGTGGCGGTGGTGCCGGCGGGGCTGCTGGGGGGCGTCCGGCCCAGAGCCCTGGGCCTCCTCGGGGCTGCGGCCCGTCTTGTTGTGGTGGTGGTGCGGGTGGTGGGCGTGGAGCAGGTGCCCGTCCCGGGGCTCCACCACCAGGGGGCGGTCCAGGTGGGTCATCATGTCGGGGCGGAGGTGCAGGGCGGAGGAGATGCGCAGCCGGTCCTCGGGATCCAGCTCGCTGTACAGCGCCTCGCTGCTGGCCAGCAGATTGTGTCGGCGCAGCTGGGTGGTCCTCTGCTCCCACACCGACATCAGCTTCAGAGACTTTTGCTGCTCCTTACTGGGGGGAGGAGGGAGGAGAAAGGAGAGAGAAAGGAGAGAGGGGCATGCCGTATAAAACATCACAGAAAATAACATCTGTCATGTAATGCTTGAACCTCCACCCTTTGTCACCCCTGTTAGATCTTAAAATGAACACAATGCTCTTTTTTACAGGGTCGGATGAGTGTGCATTTATAGTGTACTTCACAAGCAAACACAGATTAAACACAGTGACAGACATCTGGCACCACGTTAAAGAGGAGAACGACACACATAAATCCTACATGCGGTATGGTCAGGGTGTGATGAACTTTTAACAAGGCAGGCCCCTGGGACTCTGCAGCTACTCGACACAGAGACTCTCCATGGACGTGCCGAAACAAAGCCAAGCATGGACTTCCCATGCTCTGACAGGAAGACCCCGGCGATGTGTGCGCACACGCCAATGGTCAGTCTAAAAATGGCCGAACACATGCAAGTGTGATATGCCCTGTAGACCATGCTGCCTCATTGGACAGAGACAAAAAAAAGAGTGACAGCTTCCTCAAACAGTGCTAGAAGGGCACATCATATGTACTGTGTATGCTGTTTAACTAGGAACCGTCTCAAAGATCTGTGAACGTTCCATTTCCTTACTTACCATGAATACATTGACAAATGATTTAAGACTCTGAGAGAAGTGCTCTAACAGGGTGAATGGAAAGGTGAGTTGGGAGGAACACAATGACCCTTGTATGTCCACTGGCCATACAAAGCCAGGGCGGGCCGTTACACAAGGCTCTGTTTCCACAGTGGCAACGAGGATGGATCATGTATGTTTCACACGTGATTGTCATCATTGGTCGCACTGTTAGTTTACCTCAAGAAGTGGTGGACGGGGGTGCAGACATAACTCCTACAACACATAAAGGAGCACATTGAAACACACAGGGGGAGAGACTGGAAACACTCCTTTAAAAGTGACAGAAGCCAGTTAAGAGACGGGAGGCAAATGGAGGACAGGTGGTAACAAAAGGACCTTAGCCACACCGACAAGAGCAAACCCAAACAGAGACGATCAAAAGAAGACAAAAAAACTTCACGCAGTAAATGACTGAACACAGACGGACAGGGGGGACACACACCCAGACATGGATGTAGTTGTTGTAGTTCCCTTAATGTTATTTCTGCACTGACTGTATGTATTCTCCTCGGCTCTAGGTACAACAGTAATGTTGGGATGTGCGACTGAGCCAGGGTTGTGTTTTTTCCCGTTTTCGTTTGAAATATTCTCCAAAACTATCTTGAGCGGAGGAAGTCGTTTCTTAGAGGAAGATGCTGAGTCACTCCGATCGGGTCGTCGTTGCCAGGGAGACTTCCTTCGGTATCTCCTCTCCATCTCTGCTGCAGAGCTCCAGAGTCCGTGGCCAAGACGCACAGAACGCCGAGACACACACTCAGTTCAGCTAGTTTGGGGCTCAGGGCCCCTTCAGGATACGGTAGCGTTCATAAGCTGACCTAATACTATAAACTTCAGAACTACTGTATGTATATACTGCATATAACAATCAGCCACAACATTAAAGCATGCATCTAACATTGTTTAGGTCACACCCTCGTGCTGCCAAAACATGGACACCACAAGAACCTTGAAGGTGAGCTGCGGTATCTGGCACGAGATGTCACCAGCCAATCCTTTTATTTTTGCAGGCCCTTCACCTTGCGGTAAGAGGACTCTGACATAAGGGAACACTGTTGCCTTGAAGGGGTGTACTTGGTCTGCAGTGATGTTACGGTAGGTGGCAAAGTCACATTAATGCCAGCGCTGCCCAGACCCAACGTTTCCCCAGCAGAACACTGCCCCAGCGCATCAAATTGACTTCCCCGGTTTACCTTAGTCCCATAGTGCTTCTTGGTGCCGTCTCTTCCCCAAAGTAAACAGAACACGCACAAGGTCGTCCACAAAAATACAAAGCATATAAATGGAGCATGCTTGCTGCATGGTCCAGTTTCATCCCTCACATGCTCCTCGTAGGCGCTTTCAGCGGTGGACAAGAATCAGCATGTCCTCTGTCTGTGGCTACGCAACCCCATACAAAGCAAGCTGTGATGCACTGTGTGTTCGGACACATTTCTACCATAGGCAGCATTCACTTTGTCTGCATGTTGTGCTGCCAGTATGTCTTCTGTAAATTGGACCAGACGCACTAGCCTTCATTCGCCATGCGCGCCAATGATTCAGTCACCGGTTCACCAGTTGGCCCTTCTTGGACCACCTTCAGTTGGTAACCACCACTAGTACCGGGGACACCCAACAAACCATGGAGATGTTCTCGCCCAGACGTCTATCAGAATTTGATTATGGTCAAATTAGTTTTATCTGCTTCCAACAAATCAACTTCAAGAACTGACTGTTCACCTGCTGCCTAATACAGCCCATCTCTTGACAGGTGCCATTGTAGTACGATGGTTATTGTCATTCACTTCATCTGTCTGTAGGTTTAATGTTGCAGCTGAGCAGTGTGCATGCATACATACATTCATAGGACTAAAAGGGTGTAAGGGTAATTTAAGAAACTGAATTACATTTTCTTAGGGGATAGTTGAACAGGAACATAGCTCAGTCTCCAATATACCACAGGCACAAACACCGATCATTCACAGGAAACAGACTGGAAGGTGCAGAGATGCAGATGCCGGCGCGCACACACACACACACACACACACACACACACACACACACACACACACATATTCAAACAATAACACACGCAAACCTCAAGAGCACGTAGACTTTGTCGAAATCTTACTAAAAAGGCCTGCCAATGAAACGTTTTCTTTGTGGTCGCTCTCTCTCTCTCTCTCTCTCTCTCTCTCTCTCTCTCTCTCTCTCTCTCTGTCTCTCCCT
>JAVQJS010110907.1:0-26131 GCA_036024795.1 Galaxias rostratus | reverse complement strand
AACCGGAGAACCCGGAGGAAACCCACGCAACACGGGGAGAACATGCAAACTCCACACAGAAAGGTCCTTGGGTCAGGTAGTGAATCGACCCAGGACCTTATTACTGCGAGACAGCAGTATTACATATATAGTATGTAAACTGCTAAAGAGTACAAACTAGGTGACTAGATACTCGATATAACACTACTTGATTTACCTGACCACAATGTAAGAAGTCATGACTTTTTTTAAGTACCTGGTCAGGTATAGATTTCAGTTGGAGGGCAATTGCAAAAAGCAATTTCATATTCTTACATCCTTGGAGAGTACACTCAACTCAAATGAAAATGTGGGCCGCAATGTTCTCCTAAATCATTATATTTGTATCTCCTAAAATGTTTTGTTTGCAATCTAGTCGGGACCGTGTGTATTTCTTTCTTTGTGTATCTGCGTGCATGTTCATGTGTGATTGGATTTGTATATCATTTGTTCTACATACGCATGCTTACTAACAAGCCTCAGTTGATACGTGTATAATGCAAAAGCACTTAATTTCTTAGATTATTGTATACATACTCAATTTACAGTCAGCTATGCACAATAAAATGTATTCTGTCAGATACATCATGGCCATTTTATGCACCTTATTTATCTCATAGAACACAAAAAAATGTACAGTTTTATGTAGAGGAATCCATCGTCTTGAACTCATAGCTGTCTCTGTGTCTGTACCCTCTCCTCTCTATTGCTAGTAGAATGGTCTAATATGCCGTTAGAAACAGCCAAAGGATTTTATGCTCAATATAGTAGGTTGGGTTGGTATTACATTTTCAGGGCCATCATTTGTCTACAGTAACATTTCCTATAGTCAGTTAGGTTTTGTCACATGTCTTTCAGTCGTATTGGATAATACACAACAAGAAGTTATGAGACGTTGAGGGCAGTTCTCATAGTTCTGTGTTTGTGTTTATTTGCCAAGTACAGCTGACATCGCAGGTTTCCGTTTGCAAATTAGCTCCTTTACAGTATTTACAACTACTTTTCTCCTGCTGTGTGCATTTTCTTATGGAAATGGGATAATCTGTGTGGTATATTATTCAAACATTTGGAAGCTTTTTTTTTTGTTTTTTGTTTTTTTTCTCTGGAAGTTGCTTGGCTTCTCTCTTGGGCAAATGAGAAAATAGTCAACAGCCATAGGCTTTTGCGTTTGCTTTTATTTCATCAGATGCACTTAGCATGATTTAAATGCCTATAGTAGTGATGTTGCTGTGAAACCTTATCATTAGGTATGTGCTTCATTGGCTTTATTGTAACAATTTATTCTATCCGGTTCAGTTACAGCACATGATTGGCCACCGGTACTTCCGTTCAGAGTCCTGGTCATATGACCTTTTGGCTGGCATGTTTTATCCACACTTTCAGAAAACGTGTCTATTGCAATTGCTAACTGATTTGATTTGTGTACTCTCGGGTCACTGAAGCATGTGTTTCGAAAAATGCACATATCTTAGGATCTCTAAATTCGTCTGGAACTAAAACAGCAGAAAAGAAAGTCAGGAACTGACACAGCTTTTTTATAGACAAAGGTGGTTGTCAGTTATGACAACCTCAACACCATATCTGCAGTGAAGCTAATTAGCTAAAGGTGTAACTGATGTGAGCTTCCTGTATTGACATGCCACTGCGGGTGGCAAGGCTAAAAGCAGCATGCACCACTATTCATCCTTTTTGTGGCAGCAAACCTCTTCAAGTTGGACTCACCTGCACTAGATTACTTTGATCAAGCTAAAGACACCTATTCCTGGACAAACACGACGGTTAAAGTGGGCTGTAACGTTTTGTTTACTTCAAGAGATTGATTGCAAACTTCACCACTCGACCAGGGCAGCATATTTTTACCCAAAAACTATTGTCTTAATGAACAGGACTTCGGACCTTTTTAAAGGTGAACCAACTATGAATATGAAATACTTAAAACTATAATCCATCCATCCATATTATTATTATTATTATTATCTTATTTTTAATAAACACAAGCTGTATAACTTAGTAATATGGATCTGTATTTATATTCCACTATTAGTGAAAAGGCAGACTGTAGGTGTCAGACAAGGTGTGTGCTGTATCAATTCATTGTATTCCCATTTCTATTTATAACCCTTTGTACCCAAGGACAGTTTTCCTCTATGAACATATCCGGAATTGTGCAGCCTTGTTATTGACAATAGCCAACTGAATTGAATTTGTATCTAGGCTAAATCAAAGCGACAACTTTGGTGATGGCTAGCCCATGGGAAACTTGAGCAAAACTGTGTCTTTGTGCTGACAAGATTGAGAGCGAGAAAGAAACTGAGCCTTACCAAGATAATGGGACCCAAGAGAGTCGCCCTGACAGATCTGTGACTAATAAAGTGAAAATGGACAAGAACGTCATGAGGATAACATTTTCTGCTCACTCAAACCTTCTCCTAGGATCACCACCTTTTAACAACCTGTAAAATTGCCTACGCAAATTGCTGTTTGTAGGCATGCCCCTTTGCTGTAAATATTGAAGTATAGATATACTACAAGGTAGAATTACTGTCAACTTTATGGAAGGATGAAAAAAATATAAACGGATGGATAGAGATAGATAAAATAACTAACATTGTTCTTTAACCCCATTTGTCTGGGCAATGATTGATGAGTTAATTTCAGCTGCCAACATTGCAATTGGAGTTGTATGTGTATTCCCCAGTCAATTCATAATGAGGACTAAAATCAGAGATTTTCTGTAAGAGGATATTGTCAAACTTTTGTTCGCTTAAACAAGAAAATTGCATTGGGTTGACAGTAAGAGACCCTCCCCTGGCCACCCTGTGACGCCTGGAGGCTCGCTGTTGTTCGGCATTATTTGGAGAAGAAAGCCCACTGGTCTTTTTGAGACTGTGTGTGGGAAGACAAACTTCCCTCAGGAACCATCTGACCACGTAATGTTCATAATTGTCTGCAAGCCTTTGCGTTGGAAAGATTGACTTAATTCAGCCCCCCCCCCCACTACCCTTGTCACCGTTGGATATGACTCGGTTTTGATGTTCTGTAAATCAAACAGGCACTTTTAAGTCTCTTTGATGTTGCCATACTACCGAAAATGGAGAGTGTCATTGTCGTTTCACTAGGGGTGTTGCACTGACGTGATTAGATTTTGGCGACATATTTTTTTAACAACACAATGTTATTGTCTGGATTTTCAGGGTCGGCTCTCCCAAAAGCTTATTTAAAGGAGGAACATAGGAAAGAAAATATACGGAACCCGACTAAGTTGGTTTTCTTTGTGGATTTATTCTAAGGACGCTAAGTGAGTTTGGTGAGCTTAGTACAAGGTGATGTAAATATGATGCAACCCTATTGCAAAGCTCTAGTCACAATTCATAACATGGGCACAATTCAGCTCACACATTGACGATAAGGAAACCGCACACACCATTGTTGCATGCAATATATTTTTGCTTAAAGCAAAAACATTGTGACCTTATCTGTCTTCTTTAAACTTCATGGACAATCCCTGAGAGGAACCTATAAAACAGTACGCGCGGCAGTCATATGAAGGCATCGGTGGTGATGACGGAGGGAGCCTGAGGATGGAGTGTCTATCTGGAGACAGCCTTGATTTTATGTGACAGGGAGAGAGCCTTATCTACCAGGGCCTGTGATAAAGCATCACTCTCTCTGTTGTTTTATTTTCCAAACGTCTAACAAGCTCTTGGCCAGGAGAGATCAGTGAAATGAAGGTGTTATTATAAGAGTCATGCGGTCCCCAGGAAGTCCAATTGAGCTCTGAGCCAGGTTCAAGGCAATACCTGCATCCTGCTGATAGGCCTAAAGAAAAAGGCTTGCTGGAAATGACACGGCGATCTTTAGAGGTCCGTGGCTTCATGACGTTTGTCTTTTATCATTCATCCAAGGAGAAACCTTTCATATCCGTCCTTTTTGAACTTTTTGAACACATACCCAAAAGAGCCGATAACAGAAGTAACAGATAGCATAACTTTTTTTTTATGAGTTTACATAAGTAATTACTAGAATAGCATTTTCTATTGAAATGGTTTTAATCAGTATTGTTTTTGACATGCTGATCTCATTTTCTTTATGCTTTAAGCTTGGTCTAGTCCCTATTCCCCCTAGTCAACTAAAGCTAGGATACTGTTGAATCCCAGGATAATCGTGTGGACAAATTATACAAAACAACAACACCGCTACTACAGCAATCAATTAAAGGTGTAATAAAAAACAGCATTTTGGTGCATACATCACAGACAATAGTCACACCACAAAAAAAACATAGGGTGTGTAAACTTTAGTTGCATCTCAGTGTCACACTCTCAAGTACACAGAGCGCCCGTCCAAACACAGGTTAGACAAGTTGTCCATGTAAATTAAAGTTGATTAACAGTTTCCCTTCTCTCTCACGCTTAGCTGTTCAAGGAGAACCCAGGTGATTGAAAAATTACAAACTACATCTATTAATTGTCAATGCTAATGAATCCTTTGTTATGTTATCTTGGTTCATGACTAACACTCCGCTTAGCCGGCTTATGAATACCAAATTGCTTCTTAACCTCCTGTAAAGCATAGTCTCATAACATAAGCACCCTTTGACAAATTACGTTTCAATCACTTGTCTGCGTCAAGCCCTTGCGTGTCATGATATTACGTGATTGAAGGGGGCTGTTAATGTGTTGTCTCCTTTGTGGAATGTTAATAGTCTGGGAGCATGTTGGATTGGTGCTCCTATATCTCGACTTACAACTGTGCAACGCGTGTTTTTTTGGAGCGCTTCCTAATAATAATACATTAATAATAATAATAATGCTTCATATTTATAAAGTGCTTTTCAAAACACTCAAAGACGATTCCTTGTCTATATTTCTGCTCCTTCCTTAATACACCCTTATGGCAGGTCCCTTAAGAACAGTGCAGCATCGTTCGGGCATCAGCATGTGTTTTTATCTTGTGCATCGTAACCGTTCCATTCCAAAGTGGGTAAACACACATACATACATAGACGATGCACCGAGGGATGGTCGTCGTTTTTTTTATGCCATTAACCTGGCACTTAAAAAATAAAATAAAACCTAAGACAAAAAGACCAGCAGCAAATGAACACACAGGAGGGTTTTTCACCTTTCCCCACAACACTGTGTCACACATCCCACAGGTTATCGGATGATGAGCCGCTGGGTTCCACCGTCCGTGTCCTATCTCCTCAGGGGTGAGACGCGCACGGATGTGTCTGTCGGTGTGCAGCTGTCACCCGGTCTAAGAGGGCTGCAGTGTTCGTCCCCGCGGTGGTTGCTCGCTGTTCCTCTCTTCTCTTTCCTTTTTTTTTTTCTTCATTTTTTTGGGGGGGTTGTGTGTTTGTGACAAACTCTGGATTTATTCCAAATCCACTTTTAGGGGGTGGTGCTGAGTGGCGAGGGGCTGTTTTGTGGCCAAAGATGTAGCCTGACCAATGCCATTGACTGCTTGTCTTTGTGGCTAACCTCTTAAAACAACGATTGATTGTTTAGTGTGGTATAGAGTGACCAGAAAGCCTGGACATCAAACGTCATGCTTAAGGTAGCGCCAAAGGTGAGATCTTGACAGGGGTGGGCAGCTTTTGGCAGTACTGAAAAGTTGGAGCATGATTTTTTTTATCATTATCATGTTCAAGTCAACCCGCAGGCGCATTATTCATGACTTTTTTTTATTTATTATGGATGCAATGCTCGTTGAGGGGATGGACGAGGGCTGCGTGTCCCTGATGCCTGCATGCTACATAAATTACCAAATGTGCAAAATGCAATATCACCAGCAATGTTTGGTCCCTCCAAAATGTAGGGCTGGGAGACAGTTTAAACATTTGGGTTATAGTCAGAGGTCTACAATAGGTGAAAATCAACGCAAAACCTCAGATGGCGTTATGGGGCAATAGAGAGCTCACAAACTAGTAATCCATTGCAAAGATTATCTGACTATTTCATAATTTAATAAATTTGGTTTGGATGTTCAATGTTATATTGACATATTGTGGGTGAGATTTATTACAAATGGTTGTCACCTTTCAATTAATATGGAGGTTATAGAAATCTAGTTGATAGCAGGATGGCAGGCCTTGTCTGACGGTCCAGTGAACTTTACCATACTGTGACTGGACCCTTTGTCCAGGACAGGGAATCATACAACCCTTACTGAATTGTATTCAAGTGCGTTGTATGCTGTGCTTAAACAGTTGGACTACCAGCAGCTATCGCTATCTACCAAACAAAGCAGGGGGGCGACAAGGCACCATGCCAGAGTTGCCATAGCAACAAGTGCCCCCTTAAAATTGAAGAGGGGAAGTCGGGTCACATTATGGTTATGTCCCTGTTGGATGAGGCTTATAAACGTGCCTGCTGATCTAATAGTTGTTTTCCTCTCTAACAGCCACCGCTCAATCGAGGACTACATTCCTCCGCTGAATGGTCTCTGAGGTGTCAAACGTCATAAAGATAGAATTTAAAAGAAGACTTGCTATTTGTTTTGTTTTTGGCAAAACGCCTTTCCCCTCTGACAAGTATACTTAAGCCTATAAGAGATACATAACATATGTAAAAGTATCAGATGAGAATAGATTTTTGTTTCTTTTTAAACATTTCTTCGAGATCAGGATTACTTTTTGACTACACAGATGCATTTCACTGGATTTTGAGCCTATAGTTTCCAACCACATCAGCCTGATTGTCCCCGTTACTTTGGAGTCATGAGGTATTGTCTTTGCCATACCTATTATGTGACAAAAGTGCAGTCAAATAAAAATGTCTGTACTTTATAGTTTTTGATGGCCTTCTCAATTGTGTTTATTTTCATAGCTAAGCAATGTAGGTCACACAGCTTTTTGTTCCTTTCAGGCTTGAAACCTATATTGCAGTGAGGCTTTTTTGCTTCCTCAAAACGTTTTGTTCAAAGCTATTCCAAGACACAACCTGCAATCTTCACCGAGCCTTTGCATATCATATCGGAGCAGTGAATGGTTGACGGTGTTTCTGTGCGATACAGTCTTCTTTTATCTTTCTCTCTGTTGCAGTTATCATAAAGGCAACCTTAGGCGCCAAGAAACCGATAGAAGTGATATTTACCCATCTTCACTGGAAGTTAGATTCACTGTCACAGCGAATGCATCTTATAGAACGAGGATGCCATTTATGTTTTTCAATGCAAACAAAATAATTGATTGCTGCAGCTGAATAAAACTGTTCATACTGCGTCCCTTTGCATGCTGAATTATCATGAAGAGGGTCCATGGCTTACAAATTATACAGTTCTGTCTGTACTCTCTGCAATCTCATTGCCCATACAGAGAGTACAGTGGCTTTAAAGTGAGTGCCGTTATTCTTTCACTGTGAACAAGTCATGATCGGAGGCCAAGTGGACAATGTTAATTGCGCTGTGGTTCAGCTGTAGAGACCCAAGAATGGGCTCGGGGATGTCCTCTTCATATGCCAGATCACACAGTCATTACGTTTTCATTTTCAGCAGGGCTCATTTCAAGCACTTGCGTGTTGCGTAAAGTCCGTGTTCTATTGTGTCTCTATGAATAGAGCTCAGGTTAACTCTTCAGAAGATGAACACCGCTACAGGAGTGTCGGAAAAAAGGCAGTCGTTTTGGGTTTTTCCCTCACTCGGCGGTCCCGCTTAACAGCAGCTCATAGCTTATCTAGTGTTAATGGCATGAAATAAATGAATGTTTAAACCAATGGAGGATGGCTGGAATTACTGGGTTCATTTAACATTAATCTTCATGTTAGGAAGGTATTAGTTGTTATGCAAGGGCATATTATGTAGGCATGCAGAGCTGGTTTCACTGTGGGAGTATTACATTCACACTTTGACTAACAGTTTGAGTGTAATAAAAAATCAGCAAGATATGCATCTGTCAAATCGAGTCACTTTTTGTGCAGTGACTGTTTTTCACAAGCAATACATTTTGTTCACAGGTAGAATTGAAAGAAAAAACACGTTTTGTATATATATAATATATATTATGTGTGTTTATATATGTATATATATATATATATATATATATATATATATATAAAATATACATCAAAGGCGTTTGCTGTCTTGCTGTGACAGTTTTCTTCAAAAACTCGTACCAGAGGCGTTTAGTTCAGTTTCTCTCTTGCAGCTCAGGAACCTCTTTCATTCATATACCTTTAAAATATCCAGACAAATTGACTGTGAAAGTGAGAAGTTGCTATGAAAATTGTGCTTTGTAGTGTATAATTTTGATCTTGCACTTGAAATATACTTATCTTTGAAAATGTACACCGTTCCCTAGGGTTTTTTATTATTTTATTTTAAAATACTATTACTTATTAATACAATTTTTTGGGGGGAAAACAACATGTAATTGCGACAACACATGGCAACGTTTCATCTATAAAGAAACATTTAAAATCTGTCATTAATCTAAGGAAGATTTTGAGGTGTGCTTTGTTGATGTCATTACAACCATGCTGGACCCGGCTGACAGAGGCAGCTGAATGTTAGCCTTAAATATGCTCATAGAGTTTATAAAACCAAGTATTCTGTAGTTAGTTTCAGACGGTTGGTTGCTAGAGACATTGGAAGATCAACAGCTTCGCAACACAACAACGATGTATTAGTATACTTTATAGATGATGGTACGACTGTAGGTTATTTTCTACAAGCCAACCCCCCGTGTTTTGATTAACATAATTCTGGTGTTTCTTTTCTTTTTGTAAAATAATCTGCATTTTTTCCAGCTGGACTGTTGGCATGGAGCTGGCTTCTAATTGCAATTATTTTTGAAGACTCCATCGACTCAATCATTAAATACGTACATATTTTGCTGAGCATAATTGTACTAGGCTTGCGTCTTCTTCCAGGCTGGTTACCTAAACCTCCAGTTTTCGAAACCTCCTTATTATTGGCCTCATAGTGGTGACTGTTATTCTCAGAAACATATTCATGGTATCTAATTTATGACGGTAAACATGTTTTGGTATTGTGTTAGCTTCCTCTATGTTGGTGCATGATTAAGAGAGTTTGACCAATGTGTGACGTCCCTCTATACACAATTGAAAAAAAGCATTGTAATAGTACCAAAATACTCAGATAAACTCACAAAAGGTATACATAAAATAAGAATATTATTATAAAATACCTTTTGATTAGGATACATTTTAGTTTTATCCCAAAAGTTATGTTTTGAAAGGCCAGTTTTGCTTATCTTAAACAGAATACCAACTTCCTGGTGGGAATTGTGAGTATTCATTGTACAATTGAACTGTAGCCACTGGTATTGATTATTTGCAAATATTTAGCCTACTGTTTCAAAAGATGTCTAAAAACATGTTCAATATCTAAGACAAACAATTATTTATAAGCATCTAAAAAAAAACTTAAAAAATAACCTGTCTGCATTACCAAAGGTACCATGGTTCTTCAGCACACCTATTTTTGCCTTGTTTTATAACTCCTCAATTGAATAGGAACAGCTTGATGGTCCCAGATTTCTCTCTCCCTCTGTGACTGTCTTACGTAATCCCTTTAAAACTCTGAACGTGTGTTTGACACATTCCACTGCAAGTTGCACTTATCCACCTGTCCCAGAAATGTCAGCCAGTCTTTATCACTCTTGTGCTGTGCAAGAGTTGGTTTGAAGCCTTTAAAGGATGAAATTTTTTGATCCTCTGTCAATCGATTACACATTCATATTGATTTTATTTAAAGTAGACAAATGCATTGTCACAAGCTTTTTACGAGTCAACCCATTCACAAAATGTTCCTCTATATTGTATAATTAATGTTCTGAGTTAAAGTTCCCTAATCCCACCAGGTGCTGATTTGAAAGTGTAAAGAAAAGCACAATACATTTGAAAAGGTAGGGCATAGCCCAACATGTTTAGAGGTTAACAGCGTTGCCGCTCCTTTCTCTTTCACCATCTGTTGCACTCCTCATTCCTCCAAGGAAATAACATACAAATAAATAAAGTTGTCAGGACAAGCACTGTTGCCGTTGCCGAACCATCAGCTCACAGCTCAACTGAAATGGAGAGATTTCTCTTCAATGTAAACTCATTTCCAGTGAGCCATTTTTTAAGAAACATGGTGAAATGCAATGTTTATACCGCCGCCCCCAAAAAATTCAGTTATATAATATTTCAAATGTTACTGGCTAGTAGAGAATAGGATAAGATGTGTCCGGTCAGAGCTGGACATCACCATAGCATCCACGATTGCACTGCACGGGAATGACCATTTTCACCCTGTTCATAGCCATATTACAATCTCTGTCATTAAAATGATCAAAGACCTTGTGTCTCTGGAGCAATGGACCAGAAGATGCTGAGTACATTGGCGGATTCATCTATTACCCCGAATCATTGTTACAAACAGCCTGTCAGGAACAGCTCTGTGGCCAATGTGTTCCTCATCATTTTGTTGTCAGCTTGAACTAAAATCAATAAACCATGTGCGATGCCGTTGCCTGCCTTCTTATAGCCACTGTTCAATCTATGGTGGAGAAAAGGCAGAGTAGCCATGGCTGGAATTGCATATGAATTCCTAACCATATAAATAGGCCGTTGACAGGGCCACATAGGGAGCCCTTTTGTAACCGTGCACACAGACCGTATGCTGCTCCCCATCATACGGGCATTCGTTTCTATGGTAGTCTTCCATGTAGAGAGACCTCCACCTCACTCTAACCTCTACTCAGTCTCTAAAGCAGACATCTAAACCGTTTCTCAACTTGAAAATATTTCAATATGCCGTATTCTATTTCTTCCTGTGATTCAGAAGCCCAATTTGCCGAGAAGCAATCAAATCAAGCATGTGCTCATTTTATAGATTTTTGCTCTCTGGAGCCAGTTTATACTGGTGCCAGGATAAAGTTTCATTGATGCCTGTTACGCCTTTATTCTACAGCTCAGTTTCTGCCTTTATTGAATTAAAACGATCAAAGCGCAGACAAGGTCGGGTGGTGTTCCGTGTCTTTAAAGTCGCTGTAATGGGCCGAGTATAGGAAAACAATTACAGTATGCTGAGGGAAAGACACCCTGACCGCAAACCGACTGTGTGGATCAGTGTAACAGTATGACTGAGGGAGCACAATTCCATGGTGAGGGACTTATCCAGGGCCTATTGATAGTTCTAGGGAGTTTCATCATGAGGGATAACCAGCCCCCCCCCGCCCTCCCCCTACCCCCCCCCACCCACCCAGTAAAGCCTGAGTGTGCTATGGAGGCCAAGCAGAGTTTGCTCGGTTCATAGATGGCAGAACGCTCAGGTTGCTAACACCAAAGGTAACTTATACCAGGTTAGACACATGCGTCCACTTTGTGAAAGACTCAGTCAATGAGTTGACTTGAATGAAGACATCGCGTCAGGGCCATTGTCTTCTGTTTGCAGATTCCTGAGGATCTCATTTTTTTTGGTGGAGTGCTTCAAGTGTTATCGAAGTTCGAACCTGGGACCAGGTTCCTCCGCTGTGAATAGGATGAATAGAATGTGATCTAGTCATCCCACGCTATAGAGAGGAAGACATACTTCTGTCATTGTTTTTCCACTGAGATGCATCATTGCTATTTCAGTGAGCTATTCAGTCTGGAAATGTCACTACCTCACGTCAAAGTGCAAATGACTTGGAATGCTACTTTGCCTAGTCTTGTACTTTTGATCAAGAGTCAAATCATGGCTAGCATGTAGGATTCAGTTAATAAAATATTAAAGATAACGTAATGGACATGGAGAAGAAAGGGCATAAATATTTTTGAAAGTTGTTAATACTGTATACATTTTCTCCTTCTTCCATCACGCATGTTCTTGTCCCTGGAGGTGCAGTCATCAATATATCTATATCTCCCCTCAGAAAAAAATTCATATTGTTTGTCTCATTTGAAAGTACTGTACGAGGCTGGCAAGGTAAAATGGATAAATGTAGCATGTTGATAAATGTTACCTTTCCCACACTCACGGGCTGTTGTGATGGTGTGTGCGCTCTCCTGGCACAGCTTTTGGCTTAGGTCAATGCAATTCCCTCTCTGGCTTTCACTGAGGAGATGATATCCAAATGACTTGACACCCTGGTCATTCCAAAGGGAATTGCTTGACAGGAGCACTTTATTTCGGATGGGGGGGGAGGGGGAATGTATGAGTGGGGTCGCCCCCTAAAAGTGTTCTTAATTAAAAACTCGTTTGCCATTCAGTGCAGAATTTTTTATGCAATAATTCATCATTTGACGTAACAAAAAAACATTGGCAGGTGACGTTTGCAAGATGCAGTATTTAAATGTCAGTCCAATTTGACTGGAGAGGTTAAAAGTTAAACATTTAAATGTGTGTCACCTCATAGGTGGTCACTGTAACGTGGAGATGGTGGACTTAACATGGCAGTGCCTGGTAATAGAGTTGCCTCACAAACATCCAATTTCCAGTTGGGTGCTTTTGGCACAAGCGGCACAATTTCATAAAGGAAAAATGCAGTCAATCTTATACTTTCATGCTTTATCGTGTATTTGTCATTGCCTGTTTGCTTTCCCGTTGTCCTATTTGGTAGTACTCTGAGTAGTCATTTATTCAGCACAGCTGCGGAGAAGATGAGTACTTGCAGAGCCCTTCGACATGTTACCTCCTCCGCCAGTTGATGACTGTCATTACATTAGCCACAGCATTCATTATTGACCCCAAAATAGGGTTATATTACAGCATGGAAGGGTTTTGAATTGCCTGAGACACTTCACAATTTTAAGGGGGATATTATTGTAATTAAGTTTTTCTTTTTTCGTTTTGATTGTTGTGGACCTCCTTTAGCCAGCCAACCCTTTTTGGGAGTTGTGTTTTGATAGGAAATTGATGTATTTTTCCAATGAAGTTGACTGAAAACTAGGTGCTGTGCAAAACGTAGTCTTACATTGCATTTGGCATTCTACTGTATGCTAAAGCTTCCTGCCAGTTTCCCCCATGCAGTACATTAAGAGAATATATGCTGCCTTAAACCTGACTCTCTCTCTTTTCCTTGGACTTTGAAGTGACAGTTTCTATTCATATTCAGTCCACCTTTTAAGCACACATAAGCATCTCAGTCACACACACACACACTATCTCACTCTTTCCATACCCGTTTCTTCGACACACCAGTTATCCCTGGCTGCACGTATAATTTTACCACTGTGTGAAAGGTGGCTGGCTTCATTCAGGTGTGCTCAATCTCTCAGTGATGGGGATAATTGCACACCGCCTTCACTTGGGTAATTGTCTTTTGATTGAGGTCATCAGGACAATCAAAACCGGCGAGGGGTGGAAAGTGACAGCAAGAGACCTCAGTCGGCTGCACTCGAAGGGAGTGAGGATGGGTAAATCCACTGACACAGTGAGAATATTGAGCGTGGGGGGGGCGGGGGAAATGTGGTGAAGACAGCCTGTGTAACATGCTGTGCACAAAACGTTTTGTTTACTAGGACAAAGCCCTTTTCCTGCCAGCTACTAAAGCAACCTGCTATCTGTTATGCATGAACAAAGTTACAAGGCAAGTAAAGACAATGGGCATCATTGGGCAAGTTAGGGCTGCAAAGTAGTCTCCGCTTGATATTGTGTAGGATCGATTCCTTAGTCTTTTTAAGAATACATCACCCATTAATTTATCATATTTCCATATGAAAACAACATTTGGATTGCAATGTATAGGTACCCGTCAAATATACAGACCATTTAATTCTATGAATTGTGGATGTAAAATAGCATCAATATTGTTTTATCATAAAGCATGGCTTTTAGCTTTTCTTGCAAAGAAAAAAGACTTTGTCTGATACCACGCTCTTCTTTAGTGAATTTGGCGATAGCAAGACTTGGCCTTTTTCTTAATAAATTACTTCAAAACTTCTTCATTTTTGGTTGAAATTTCATGACATAACACAAGAGAATCTGGAAAGTTGACCATTTTAACACTTTGGTTGTTTTTTTCCGATGAGGTGATAAGATAGATTGAACGCAATCCAAATCTTTCTTCAAATTGATGCAAAAGAGCATTGGTATCAAATCCTCTGTGTATAGCCCAATTTGATTCTTACAATTTGATACTTGAATGAAAGATTTTAGAAATATGCAAACTGCCTCAAACACCTCTGAGAACAGTTCTGCACCAATAAACTGTGTTAGCTGTAATTAATTCTGTCATTTGTGAAACACCAAATCTGGAGACAATTGTTGATATTTTGTCAATGTGTAACTAAATGTGAAGTTTAAGGTGTTATTTCTTTCAAGAAACTGGTCAGAAAATGATGAAAATGCTGTGGGCAGAAAATGCTGTGCATAATGTGTCTTAAATTTGACCTCTGAATTCACATATTTTACAACTTCACTGATCTGCCAATCCGACTGACATCTTGTCTTTATGTCACTTGGTGCAGAAACTGGTTAAGCAAATTTAAGGTACTATAGTTTCAGTCTGAAGGTCTACATAATATATAGATGAAGCATACAAAATATGACTGTGGTTTCAGACCTCTATCTCAGCCTCCATTGTTTCTTACCTTGTTACCTGTTAGTCACAATTTGACCGGCAACTCAACCTTCTTTTGGAACCTTTAAGTCTTTCCCCATGGGATCAAGTACAATTAAAGTATTGTGTTTCAGAAATAATAGAGATAATGGTATTGTTGGAGACTGCTTTGTGGCAATGTGGCGATGTGTCAATGTGGCAATGCTTTGTGTGAGCTCAGTGTGACATGCATAATCAAAAGGAGCTCGGCACGATGCAAAGAAGCATGATTGAAGATAATTGCCATGAAGTAGGTGCGTAGCATGGTACATGCCTAAGGATTTGACCACACATACTGGGCTGAGTACAAAACTGCAGTGATTCTTCTTTTATACAAACTATGTCAGCAGGTTCCTAGGATTGCGACTGACGGCATGTCGTCAACATTTCTGATGAGTTTCTGAGTTACATAGTTCTACATACGTTTCTGCTTTTACATACAAAGGTGTCACTTGTCAGCTATTGCTGCACCTTGTATTGGTATTGTATATACTTTTGCAAAAGTTATACATTGTTTTTAAAGTAATGTGTGTTTGACTTTGTGTTCGATGCATGTCAATTTTGTCATGTTTTTGCTACTACTATTGAATACATAAATAAATACTAGATATTTTCTTAAATTTCTTCCATTTAGTCTTTGAACACAATGTAAGTCACCATTGATTGCAGTGCAGATTGATTCTGGACCGGTATGACAATATTTTGTATTTGTAAATTACTATTAGGATAATTAGCATGCAAAAATAGCTTATTATTTGATAGTATCACCTGGTATAATTTCTACAATCAATTAAACAGTAGAGTTGGTGAAAAGAGCCATTGAGAACAGCACAGCGTCAGTCCCTTAAGGCTGCTCATTATTCAGCTTCAATAGACATCATTCAAATTATTGCATTCAAATGAGGACTTACAGTGGAGAGCTAACCTTGACTATTAAGAAAATATCAATATTGCCAGCTCAAATAACACAAAGTGCATAATCAGACCATTGGGGATTGCACAGATCGAACAGGATCTGTTTTATCCTAAAGCGTATATCACAAACAAGGTATCTAAATTGGAGTGACTGTTGTTACAGTTCTTTGGGGAATTTAAACCTGAGACTATAACACAATATAAAATACCAGAACTTACACATTCTGTCTTAGGTAAGAAAAAAACAAAACAACACATGTTGTGTTAAAATTCAACATAATTATTTGAATTAAAACATGTTTCATGTTGTAAGTTTGTTTTTGGACATCTTTCTTTCAAAAATTGTTAGGAAATGAACTTGAATTGAATAAAGACAGTCTCTTGTACACACGAGTCCACATTGTCATCCTTATACCTTTGAGTTGGCCTTGCTAGTCCCCTATATCACTGTTCTCCTACTCAGTTGTACCTTTCTTAGCTTGTCACACAAGTATATGCTAATTGGAATCAGAGTTAAGATGAGGCAAAGTGGATATGGAAACTCTAATCACAATCAGGATCGTGGTGTAACTGATTGCTTTGGGAATTACGGTTGTCATTACTTATGGTGCTTGACGGCGTGACTGAAACACCACAGTGATCCTGATAATTCACTGCCGGTACAGTTGGTACATTGCAGTATTTCCGTCAAAGAACAAGCCCCCGGCTTTCTGCATTGGGTATATTTTATAGCTATATGGAGGTGAGTTTTTATTCTGTGGGTGCTTTTGTCAGGTTCCATATGTGGGGTTCCGGTATACCATTTGTAATTACCAAATACATTATATGACGCATGCATCTATCTACTGGGTGTCTCACTTACTCAAATAGTTGTCACAATCCTATATGTAAATCTCCTTTGACTCATAATGTTTACTGGCACTAATGGAAGTCGTATGTGTAACTTGAGTTTTAAAAAAACAATGGAAGACTTACATTTAGGGGAATGTAGAAGTATGGTAATTGAACTCCTGTAAAACTAATCATTTTTCCCGACCTCTCCATTACTGTTACTGTTAGCCAGCACACCAAGAACACACTCAACTAGCACACACTATGGAACAGATTGTTCCCCATGTTCTGTGGTAGCCAAAATAAATGTAGTTATTGTTAGAACAACAAATGCTAGAGCGCCGTTATTACTCAGCCTGAGAAAACACAGCATTGTAATTTAAACTGTGTTAAAACAGCCAGCCATGTTTTATTCAAATGGCCGTCTCTTCATAATCATTTGGGTGATGCTTCAATAGCCAGATACATCGTTACATTTAGGTTTCGTAGACAATGCATAATTATCACTGAGGAAGACAGGGATCTCGCTTTTGCACAGTGCTCCAGTCCTTGCAGAGTGTGGTTACCTGTGAAATGGAAGGGTTGAGTCCACAGCTGACAGGTCTGGCATGAGGTCTGCTGATGTGAAGCATTCAAGTGAGATGAACTTTCGACAACTTGACTGCAGCACCATTATTTAATATACAGCAGAGGCTCGATCTCTGATGAAATTGTAAAAACCTGGAAGTCTGCTCACCAAAAAAAAAGAACAATATTCCCTCAAGCTTCTGTACTTGAGACAGTAGTCAAAGTGGCAAAGGTTGAAATGCTTATAATAGATGGTATATTGTACTGTGAATAACATTAAATATTAAAAATGTTATACTTAAGGACCCTAGAGTAGAAGACCTCGACCTTGTTCACAGTTAAATCTTTCATTGAGGTGCTGCATTTGGATAGAGCAGTAGTAGAATCAGTGTACAATAACTGAATAAGTTACAGCCTTCAAAAGTCTTCTCCGCTGATTTGGAACATAGGTCACGAAGACCACAGTCATTTAAGAGTAGATTCATAATAGCTGTTGGAAGAATGCAAACGGATGCTCTAACAGTTAGACAAACGGATAAATGATATCTTATCGTGAGGTGCCTCAAGCAAAATGTTTTGTGTTCTGATCACTGCTGAACTTTCTGCAAACCATGTGTCAGCCTGTCTGAAAGGAAATAAAACGCGCAACACAAATTTTTGGTCATCTTTTATATTTTGTTTTCCAAAGCGCAAACTACCACAACATCGACGGCTCAGCACCATTTTAATTGCTTTTTTTTCGGCTGAGTAGCAGCTTGTCTGACTCTCCAGCATAGACACAGGGCGGTAAACCTTAAAACCACTGAAGTTTAACTTCAGTGTTTTTTTCCCCTCTCCTTTTCTCTTCTCAGGCACAGCTTTAATGAAGAAACAAACCTGCTAACAATCACGCTGAAGGGGACCCTCCTGAACAAGTATGGGGTCACCATGGAAACCACTTCTTCTCCTGTCTATCATCAGTGGCCTTTCCGGTAGGAAAAACACACCATTGCTTGCTCTTTTGCGTGCTGCTGTTGTGGCTTTGTTTCAGCTGTTAACGTAGATATGTTCGTACTGTCATCGGTACCAATCAGTTCTGGACTCGATACTCTATTCACTAGTCCGAATGAATAGCAAGAATAGCATATAAACATATTTGTTAATATGTTGTGTAATGTAGTGTCCGTTTTGATCCGTTATCGCTATGGGGATACCAATCACCAATATAATGCTTTTTTAAGTATGATAATGATACACAATGTCTTTGGGACATCACAATTTTATGTCAGTTACACGTTGTTAGGATGTCTTTCTGTTTTCCATAAAAAGTCTATGGTTAATGCTTAGTATCATCTTCAGAGTACCTATCACTGCAATGATTAGTATATTGACATACTAAGATGAGATAACTTTGTGTGAGACAATATTGAGTGTGCCTTTGTGGGCAGTGAATTGTCACTTGTAGCAGATCTTTTATGGTAAAAGGCAAACCAAGGGCTTTCGTAATATTTGGTCTTAATTGCCTACTCCAGTCACATTAGGCTTTCACTTCATACACATTCTGTCTAGGCTAATGCCACTTTTTAAAATAATGGCCTTCAATCATGCAGGTCATTGCTTCATCAACCATTTTCTATTTGTGATTTGGGTGTCAAACCAATTATTTGCAGATCCATATAGCTGCTGTGTTGCTGGCTCAGTTTTCTCACCACAGGTGTGAACCAGTTTATTTGCTTGACTTCTCCGCGTTGTCTGAGTTTATACAGGCTGTTTTTGAAAGTGAGATATTTGTGACTCAAATTGTGGTGTTGTAGTGGATTGTGAAACGCATCACAATTTTCTTCGTCTTTTCTTATTTTGATAACTTTAATATTTTTTTATATATATTTAATACTTAAATATGTTTTGGCTTTGCCGGACATTGCTATTTTACATTATTCTATAGTGCATTTATGGCTTAGTAATGCAAGCCACTGATGATACAATTACCTAAACATTTCAAAATTTAAGAAAATAATGTTTGTGTTGGTCATGTTAGCATTGTTACCAGAAACACACACACACACACACACACACACACACACACACACTTACGCACACACACACAAGCTGTTGTCCAGTCATTATTTTCTGTTGTATTGCAATTTTTAGCTGATTGTAACCTAGGAATGGACTTGATCTTGTGTTTATGTCCATGATTCCATGATTGTCAGAGTCCAAAGGCCAAAGCCAAAAGCCAAGTGTAATTTGGTGGTATTTTGTACAGGCCCAACCGAACATGAATACAAATACTGGCTATGCTGGTCAATTGGGTTGAAATATGACAGATCCTTGTACATTGTCTAGCCTGATACTAGATCATTCTAAACGAAACTACAGAAATTGAAATTCAAAGGCCTTCCCTATGTTTTTTTGTGAGCTGTTATCCGGTATGTTAGAAAACAAGATTTAATTCCCATGAAAATGTGCCTGGTATCCGAATCTAAAACAGGACCTTCAGGCATGCGTTTAGCTTACTCTGATAATGAAGCTTGAGGCATCTTTGATTTGTTGGTGCATGTATGCTGCTGTTTCTTCTGGGTTGTTTTTGTTTGTTCCCCTGTGTTTTCTATGCTCTTTGAGCACAAGGCACCTTGGGAGACAGAGAAAGAGCAATAGAACTAGGAGCTGCTTGCTTTTCCTTTTAAAATGATTTTTCCCGTGTCAGTCTTACAATGTGAGCCACAAGTCCTTTTTGAAAGGTGAGTTGTGAAAAATATGCACAGTGCAAAGTGAGACTTAAGAAATACTGCTCTTTCAATGAGAAATGATTGTGATTCGAATGTATGAATTCAAAAAAGGATCGGCGTCTGCTAGTGTTTCCTGGACCCAAAGAGGGTTAATGGTTTTGCTGGTCTGTCTATTTGCTGTGTTTGCTTACTGTTTGGCTAGTTTACCAACTTTAGAATGACAGTCTAAGTGGCTCATACAGTTAATTTGTTTTTGCTGAGTCAATTTCTCCCCATTGATTTTTGATCTGTGCAATCTGTTCCATAGTGCCTCTGTTGTTTGCAGTTGACAGCGCTTTCTCAGCTTGTTCCTTTCACACTGTCACACGGGCTGTCCTATAAATCCTTGCTAACTGCGTCATAACCTTTTCTACTTGGCCTATTTTTGCACTGGAATTGCAACTTAAAAGCCTGAGGATACAGTCCCACTAACCCTCGCTTGAAGCTGCGTATCCAAAAAGATTTAGCTAGAAGTTAAAGAGTTATGAACGTAGCCATTTCATTAGGCATTCAAACGTCTTTGTTTATCAATGTGGATGAATCAGTGAGCCCTTCGTCTGAAAGTCATCTCCGTCATCGTCTGTTCTTGCTTTCCTGTAGTAGTTTCTCATTGCTTATCCGCTGTTTCTTCACCAGAATGCCGTGTGTGTCGATCTGTTTAGAAACCAGCAAAATTCCACTGCGAGCTTTCTTGAAGATCCTGTTTCTACACCTTCAATGCGTCTTCTACCTGTTTCTCCCTACACAGTCTGCCTATGTTCTCCAGTCCCGTTTGAAATTTCCAATTCATTACCATCTGTTAAGCAAAAGATAATATCCCAAATGAATGCCATTAGATCACCACTCAATTCAATTTACTCCTTGATTTGCATGAGCAAGGGACCGTGGGTACAAACGGGTGACTATGGCTACCCGAGGGAGAAACCTGGATTGATGTCTTTCTGGTGACCAAGTGTCAGTCGCTAATGATTGGGAGTATACCAGCTGTAATTTCAATTAATGTCAAGGTGCGTTTTATTTCGTATTGATTGCGTCAATTATTGTAATACTTTCTTAATAAAAAGTTGTATAAATATGTGTTATAAAATGGTCTAATAACTTAATATTATTTGGGGAAATGTATATCTGCTTGTTTTTTTGCTCTCCTCTGGAGTACTTGTTATTGCAATCTGAGATTGTGTTGTATGTGTACACCTGGGTACTCAAATCTGCACATCATCCTTGACCTTTACAGACAAAGCCACAAGTTCCTCATCCAGACTTTCACAGACAGAACTAGAAGCACCAGATTTTACACCTGACTCCATAGACTGATGATTCTGCTCTGCTATTATACACATAACCTGGAATGCAGATCTGAACCAGAGATCCATACATCTCCCCTGTCCCTGGGCAAGTTGCTGTTGTCGCTGTAATAAGTTCAGACAGCTCCTCACGGACTTGTTTCCGTTCATATTCCTTGGGGGAAACACATGCATTTTTTTATGACTAGCTAGTGCATCTCAGATGGCAATTTCTCTAAAATATTTTTTATATATTTTTGTACGATCACGCCAAGACGTTCTCACTCTTGTCATCTTTGAAACATACAACAGCTACATGTCAATTGTTCTGAACTTGATGTCTGAATCTTACTGGGATTTGTATTATCAGATGCCAGTTAATAAGACAGGCTTCCACACAAAACCTAATAATCTCATGTTTTTAGATGCTTCTGACATTTTAGCCAGTCTCAAATGGAACATGCATTTGTGACGTCTTAAACATGGTCAAACTGTCTTTGACTGCGGTTTGACTCTCATAAGGAGAAATGGTGTGATAAGGTTATTTACATTTGCCTCAGCTACTGCAGAAAGACAATGTCTCAATATTGAACGTGGAATATAGATGTGAAGTGTGTGCAAGTCATGCATGAAATCATTTTCACCAAGGACAAAGGAGTCATGCAACCAAAATATGGACTCCCGTGTGAGCATTTGCCGGATGAGGATGGGAATTTGCATGCACCTCACAAATCGACACCATGCTATGAATATATACTATTGCAAATATATGTAAAAGATCTGAAATGATGGTTCACTGAAAGTCATTGTCTTGACATATTGCTCAGACATAGAAAACTCCCTTCATGATAAATGTCTCTTTGGAAAGTCATTTAAATTACAATAACTTCAAAAATAAGTTTGGTACAAACATTTGTCACCGGTTGATCATTAAAAGTACAGAATAATTTTCATTTTCATTCACTCAATAGTTACTTAACTGAGTTTATAAATTAAAATGATATTTTAAAAACTTTCATCTCAAACGCTAGAAGAGCAATGTCTGCTAGTTTCTAGAATACAACGTTGCAATATCATCACTTTTATCACTTAATGTACTTTCCTACTCTTTGGCAAGGGTAAAACTTCTCATTCTGTGCACATGCATTCCCCTTGTGAAACAAGGATCAGGCAAAAATACTGGGTTTAGTAAAACAAGGGCTCTGATGGGAGATGAGAGAGAGAGAGAGAGAGAGAGAGAGAGAGTAGATAGGGGAGTAGGGGTGGTTGAATATGATATATGGTTTGTTCTATCTGTAATGATATTCGGCTGAATAAAGTGTCTCAAGCATAATCAGCTTCTGTCAATATAATCTCCCTCTGAAGGTCTTCATTAATCTTAGGGGCTATGGCTAATCATGTCGGTCTACTTGAGCCCCCATGAACGTCTCACCTACTTATGTTATTCTAATTAATTTTTCACGCTAGTGACGAAAGGCTGCAGACGAGCCAATATTCTTTCGGTGTCTTTTGGACTTTGCCGGTGGTTTTTTATCCAACCTTGTCCACCTCGTTCCCTACTTATCATTCTCCTACGTGCTTAAGCTGCCAAACTCGTTTTACTTTAGTCTTACTCTATGTCTCATTATTTCAAAACTCAAGTTTCTTAAAACTAGTACCATAGTTCAAGAAAGAGGGTTGCTTTTTTAAAAAAATACGTATTTATGCCAACAGCCAGGTGCTATAGTTTGAAAGCTATATGTTTTGGGAGGATTAAGAATAGCTTTTATTTTCACACTTCCTGTTACCCTTATCAAAATGTCTAAAAAAATGTCTCTATATTTCTCTTTTCGTTACTCTACTCCTACTGGGTTGTTCCATTGTCAGTGTTTTTCTATAGTGTTTTACTTAGTCCTTTGTGCTCCTCTGATGTAAAGAACTTTGTGTTTGAAAAAACGCTATATCGATATAATGTATTACTGGTGCTAATACGAATATTATTATTATTTGTATTATTATTATTTGTATTATTATTATTTGTATTAATAATAATAATCATAATAATAATAATAATAATAACAATACTAATAATATTGTAAAAGCAAACAAATTTGCCCCGTTCTGTCTCTGTTTATATGTTGTATAGTGATCGTATCTTTAGAGATAATGTCCAGACCAGAAATGATCCCTTCTGGCACCACCTCAGAACAGTGTTTCAGCCTTACCTCTGGTAGTAATGCTTTCAGCTACATGGAGTGTTTGTTTTTTTTGCCCTCCACTCTTCTAAAGATAGGGATCATGGGGATCTGCAAGGGTCATTGCCTTTATCAGATGAAGGTGACAGCTGACAAGAGCCAGGGCTTGTCAGCCACGCTCATCACCCAGACAAAGAGTCTTTTTCTCATGATAGGCTGCATTTGTCAGGAGTTAGCCCCCTCCGTGAATTCCCATTTTGAGCGTTTGCCGCATGCTTTTTTCTGTATTTGACAGAAAATCCAAGTAAACAAAGTTGTTTCCATTTTTTTTTTTACCATTGTTTGAAGGATGATTGTCAGATGTAGAGATGGCTCTTTAAATGTTTGCGTGAAAGAAATCATGCACTTTTCTAAAATGTCTGTGCGCAGACTGTTTCTAGCTTGTAGTATCATTGGCAATATTACTGAGAGCTTTGCATGAGTTAGAATACTTAAAATAATATAATACATATGTTTCTGCTGCAGATAACTTGGACATAAATGTTTGGTTGGTTTTTCTTTGGCCTTTAAAGCAACAAAGAAGGCCATTACTAAGTTTGCTGTTTATAAACTGTAAAAAAGAGGAGAATTCACAGTCCACAGCTCAATGCTATTTCCCTTATCAATTCACAACAGTTTCTCTGCTTATCAATTTTCAAACATGCAGTACCTTTCATTTTGAATAAATTTTCCTCTCCTTTTGTCATTTAGTTTGCTGACATATGAAATGCCCACTGATTAAGCCTTCATTCAATTATGAGTAAGTATAGTAATTGCCTACTTTCTATTTGCAGATAGCAGGATTTTTCACAGCTGACAACCCCCAAAAGGCAAATTATAGTTTTTCCACTTTTCATTCATCTATTTTATTTGACTTAATCTCACTGTGAGAAATAAACACACACGCTGGGCTTGATCAACCTAGTCTTTTTTTTTTATATTTTTTCATTTTTTTTTACTTTGCCTAGATAATTATATTAGGGCATAGATCATTTTCCACAGTTTTCTTATTGTGAACATACAATATACATTTGTTTTTGTATCCAATTTACAGGCAGTTAATCCAAAACATACGTGATAAATCTCCATGGTGAATGTTTACTTCACTGACATTTAATATCATCATTTGAATTTCAAACTCAAAACGCAATCTAGAGAGTCTAAGACATGATGTATGCAGAGCACACTGTTATCCCTTTGAGGGTTACACAGAATACCAGGTACAGTAAAATGCCATGCCATACTGTGATAGGCATGCACGGTAACGTTACCATAATTCCAAATCACATTATAACAATATATGCATAACAAGGACATAAGATGCCTGTCAGGTAGGCCTCAATACTATGTGAAATGCGCTAAGATAACTGTCCCGAGCAAAGTTCTATTGTTAGCGGGTATAAGAAATACGTGTGCTTTATGGCTTCAGCTTCCATCGACTTGTGGAATAAGTATTGTGCTTTCACCCCAATTTATTAAAAATGATTTGCCTATTTGTGTGCACAAAGAGAGTGTGGACAGGGTTTTGCCGACCAAATGCCAGCCACGCCAACAATGAGGAACATTGACAAGAACCCATGTTGGTGGCTTCAATAAAAAAATAACAGAATGAGTTTTTTTTTTTATAACCGACCAGATTGTTTTTAAATATCTCGCATATTATACTATATTCTCATTATAATACTAAGTAATAATTTGTCATTGGTTTATTGTTTCATCTTTCTATTTGTCCAGTAACTTTACCTTAAACAGCAGTGTTATATATTGAACTTTAGAGACAAGAGGATAATGTAAATTGTGACCAAGTTAGAACAGTACTCTGTCTACCTTTTGAATCATGAAACCTTGTTAAGAAAAGTGCACTAACCAGAGCTGTGGTAACTGGCCTATGTCTTCTCTTCTGTTCTATTCTGACTGTGTTCGTGCAGTGGAAGAGGAGTTGGAAACGCAGTGAGGGATCGACTCTGACAGCTCATTATGTGTTTTGTAGAAGTCAGAAAATGAATTATGGTGGACATCTTTGCTCTCTGTCCATTTGAATAGAGTCATGTCTGCTCTCTTTGTCATTTCTTTCCAATTGTTTGCTCTCTTTGACATAGTATATCATTGATGTATGTGAAGGATGTATGAAGATTATCATGGGAAGTATGAATGGGACCATGGCGTTTTACCCAGGAGAAAGGACTTTGTTATGGAAATGTTTATTAGAAATCTCTTTCTGTCAGTCAGTTTGCCTGTGCGTTTGTTTCCCTGAAAACGCATTTTTCTCAGTATTGCATATCATTCCCTATAGCATTTTGAGATGGACATGGCAATTTGATAATTTTTAATAACATTGATATCATCGTTCAGTCTTAAAAAAGTCATGACAAATGTGATTCATTTGTGAGTGCGCATGGCATGGACCTACCATGTAATGAAACTCATTCCGCCATGTCCATGTTATGAAACTCATTCCGCCATGTCCATGTTATGAAACTCATCCCGCTATGTCCCTTATCTTTCAGACTTTGCCGAAGCCGTGGCGGTGCGGCCCGTGTCGTACGCGGCGGTGCTGCGGATGAAACCCGACAGCAGCTCGGCGCTGCTCAGTCCACGGAGCCGACCCCGACAGGACTACAGTGGCGTGGGCGGACTGGTGACTCCAGACTGGCCGTCCTTCTCCAGTCACCAACTGTCAGCCCTCAGCTTGCTCAGCTCTCAGGAGGACTACCGGAGCAGTCAAGGTGAGAATCACAAGTACTGTCCTGTCCCGAGCTGTGGTGGTCAGACGTCCGAGCGGTGTCTGCCTGCCTGCCTGCCTGCCTGCCTGCCTGCCTACTTGCCTGCCTGCTTGCCTATCTGTCTGAATGGCTGGCTGTCTGTCTGTCTGTCTGCCTGCCTGCCTGCCTGCCTGCCTGCCTGCCTGCCTGCCTGCCTGCCTGCCTGCCTGCCTGCCTGTCTGTCTGTCTGTCTGTCTGTCTGCCTGTCTGTCTGTCTGTCTGTCTGTCTGTCTGTCAGACCGGCTGTCTGGTTGTCTGTCTGTTTGTCTGT
>JAVQJS010110903.1:0-10981 GCA_036024795.1 Galaxias rostratus | reverse complement strand
GGTGTGAATATGCGAGTTGTTGTTTGTCCCTTTGTGTTGGCCCTGTGATGGACCGGCGACTTGTTTTGCTTATTTTTGTTTACTTTGTACAGCGTCTTTGAGTGTTTTGAAAAGCGCTTCATAAATATAATGTATTATTATTATTATTATTTATTATATTGTGATTCTTCAGCAATGAATATCTTTCACATTTAATCTTTTCTTATTAATTATGTTGGACATTTGTTTGCTAAATGCTATGTACTTGCTATTCACATTCATATTTTACATCCTGGCATTGTTATATGTAAGCACAATTACCTTAAAGTAGTAAGACATAATATAACGACAGATATAACTGTACCAATATTATAAAACTATATCTCTGGCTATTTGATTGTTCAAATGTAAGCAGAGTAATACATATTAATACATCGTGCAAGAGACACGTCTATGTAAAAGTTGAGCTTGCTTTTGCAACAGATCTCGGCCTACAGCTGAGCTGTTTCAAAATCTCCTCGATTTCTGCTTAGGTCTGCTGTGTGTTAGCCGAGACAACTGATGTAGGGGATAATTTATTTTGTTTGTTTCCGAGATACTGTCACTTTCCATCAACAAAGAAGAAAGGGCCATCAATCACCAAATATTTTCCTAAATAGTAAATTCCTAAGAACGTGAGATGAATTATTCAAAGACCTTATTTTTACTTTTTTCAGAGAGTTTGTAAATAATTTATCATTTATCTCGCATATTTAAAAATACCTGAGTTTGAACAGAGAAGTGTTTTAAAATGTATGATGTGCTTTAATAAACAAATTGATAATTTGGCAGACCCGGTGGGAAATGTTACATTCCATGGAGATGTGTCTTGAAAAGTGTGTCTTATAAACAACTTGAATGTTTGAGGTGGGCTGTGGAAGTGAAATATCCGTCCTTCTTCTGAGGATTTTCAGAATACTGGATGTGGAGCATAAGGTTCTCCTCTTTCATCTGCCAAATGATCTTGATATATTTATCTTTCACCCATAGGAATCCTTCTCTTGATGGCCATAACACAGTTAAACTCTTCACCTAGCCACTGGCAACTAGATCAAAGTAAAAATCCACTCTGTGGAAAACTGATGAGTTGGGAATGGCTGGTTGCTATAGCAACCCCTTTTTTTTTGCATATTCTCATATAGATGGGTTCTATTGACTAGAGGAGAGTAACATTAGATTGGTTAACAGGAACAATAAAATGTTCCGCTACCAAATGTGAAAAATAAGCAATTAGTTTGTGGCAAATTCATTTTGCTTCTTTCTGTAAAGAACATAGGACAAGAAGCTCGGTCAAATGTGTTTATTTTATTATTATTTATTAATGCACATAGGAATGACCAATTCATAATGCAATGTTACCTTAGTCCCTCTATGTCATGCTGCATGTCAGACATAATTTACTTTGCTCTGCATAATAAAATAAATGAGCCACTAGGTTGTTTGTTAGAACGATATCCAGGTTTGACCCAGGTGTTTCCCACCGAGGGTACTTTACCACTTTTTTTGTGAAGGCATGTTCCTGCTGTTCTTCCCTAGAGGCTGTGTGATCGTGCATTGCTGTGCCACTGGAGGACGACAACATCAAATATTCAGCACCGCCACACATGGAAAAGGAATGTTGATGGAAATAGATTCATAATTAAGAAATCCTGATTGAAGTAGGAATGAGGCATAATCAACAGCAGAATGAGTTGATAAGCATTAAGCCACCAACACAATAGTTGTTCAATGCCCTTCTGATCTGGGGCACAGACGGTATCATAATTATTATCGTATCATGAATGAGGTCAGCTACTTTCAAACATAGCGTCTATCCTCATAGTCATATTAGCCTGGTAAATGTTTTTTTCTGCCAACTGTATAAACCAATTTATGTTAGCTTTTCCCACAGCATTTTAACATCAGCTATTCCTCACAATGCCTATGTAAAACTATCAACTGCATTAACTGTTTTCAAAACATGATAAGGCAACAAATGTAGCCGGACATTTCTTGCTTTTTGTATGTTTCATCACAATGAAACCTTTTCATATGCATCAACTTTTCCATCATGCCCGTCATCGCAGTCATGAAATGGGATGTTGCGCCACTACGTGTAGAAGTGCACAATGCTTCTTGACGTCAGGGCAATGTGAATGGACTGTAAGTGCATCCATTATTCAATGGTACGAAGTTAGAACACTGGAAAGATTTTAAATTCCTCGGGCTCCTCCATCTTTCTATCTATGTGCTAAGTCAGCCTCTTGTGAATGATGTAGAAAAACAGAAAAACAACACTCCATGCTCCCTGTGATTTCTTTCTATATATGTATGTATGTATGTATGTGCATACATTTATGCACTACAGATGCACTGCATCTATGTATGTATTAACAGTCTCCATGCATCTAAGCTGCATTCTGCCATAACTTGCTGGTAAACTGCATTCATATTTGCAAAGGCATTGCAGAAGTTAGAGGTAGTAGATCAATTTTTTTATATTATTTTTACTGTAGTTAGCTTTTTTTTACCATTGCTTCTCTACTGTAATCAAACCCTCTTCAACTAAATGCACCATTCCTTTCATCCTGATTGTTGTGAAGGCCAGTGTTTGGCAGTGGTGAACTGGGCTGAATGTAAACAATTTGTTGAACATTTTCTGTGTATCTTCAGTTGTGGTTCGACTTCTTTCACACATGCTAGCTAGAACTACTGGTTTAAAGTCATTATGCTAGAATCGGTTAAATGTACACTTACCTAAATTACTCATTATTGGACATTAATACAAAATCATTACAGTGGTATCAAGGTGTCCCAATACCTTGGTGATTTACTATCTCTGCAATGTAATTGACGCAGCATTACCAGGCCTTACCATCCAAGAGATTTACTCTTTCACACCCCAAATACACACAAAATAATCAAACAGACATTTAGACAATAGTGTTCAACTTGAGCCATCTGTAATCTGTTGTGAAATGTGATCAAGAGTCGAGTGAACGGATTCAGCTAAGACCACTGGGACCTGGTGACTTTTGAAGTGGGTTCATAAAAGAGCCATTGGAAGTGGCTAAACAAGTATTGAATGCTAAGATCCCTCATTGTACTATCCCTGCATCAGCAGGCTCAGCAGAGAGGCTGAGTGGAATGTTAACACCAGATCTAGACACTTCCCTGTGTCCCACCTTTGGTCAGGAAGGACTTTGTCCAGAGCTAAATGTGACTCTGCCCTGGCAGGGGGCTTTAACTTACTCATGTCTCTGCCAAAAAGTTAAGATGACATATATGGGCAACCACCCTTAGGGCAAAACAGTATGCAAAAACCTAGTATGTTAAAGTTAGGTTATTTACCCTACCTTGGAGGGCACAATTTAAAGATCTGTGGAGTTTTTTTGTTTGTTTTTTTAGGATGTATTTTAATTTGGGAATTGTAGAAATGAACAGCTGATAATTTGTCATCAAATGATGCAATGATCTCAACAATGCCAATATTAGACAATAAGAAGTCTCTGTTTAGAGTGCCTTAAGAAAATTGGGCGAGCTTAGGCTTCAGAACTGGCACTGGCTTAGCTTCCAGGCTAAGAAAAGCAGGAGAATGGAAATGCAAATTAGAAGAGGATTACTGAGAGAAAGCATTCACTATACTAGAATCTTCTCCATTAACCGGTGAAATACTGCCCAGTTTCCAAAACATGGTTTATTTTACAGATGAAATACAGGTTATTTTCACTCAAGCCATTGACGCCATCTGGTTACTAATACCGGATATATTCATCATTGATCCCTCAAACCAATCAGTATACATTGTTTTGTATTCTCCTTTGAATAAGATGTTGTTTTTGAGCCATGGCCTTTTTAAACACATTCAACATAAAGGCAAACATAAATATACAGTATTTGTAACATTTGTTTGACTGTCCCATAAGTGCTATTTAAATCCTGGGGAAATAACACTAAGTGAAAAACTGAGTCATCTCCACTTCAAACGCATGCTCCTTATACACTCCAGCAGTGTGAAATCTTTTGCTCTGGGGGAGAGGCTGACTTGAAAGTGTCCAACTGTGAATTGACTTTGATCGTTTTTCAGATTTGTGAAGAGGGTAGATGGGTGTAATGTTATTCTTGTACATTTACTATTTCACCAATGAAAACCCATTGGCAGTCCAGAGTTATTGGTAAAGTATATTATATCTAAGAAAAAGTAATCCAATCAGTGTTTTCAGTCCCTCGGAAAATGCAGTAGTTAAAAATAACTAAGACGTTGTTTAGGGGCAACAAAAGTCTACTCATGATTTCAAAGCCTCAAGCTAGAATCTATATAGTTTCAACTATTACATAAGGTTAGCAATTGTGAAATGAATCAACATATTATATAACGTTCTATACTAGAATGTCCGGGAAAGGAAGACAATAAGGAATCATTCTTATGCACTTTCGAGTGTAATAACTTGGTCAGATGACAATAAACCATTTTCATTTGTGCAGAGCGTCCCCTGCTGGCAACACCGAGGCAAATAATCCGTGATGAGGTATTGATTAATCAAATAATTTGCCTTGGTTTGACAATTAATAAATATTTTCTGGTTGACAAAACAGAGAATATACCTTAACCATTATTTCATTTAAAATGTATTAAATGCGTTAAAGATGACAAAAATTAAGATAAAAGCAAATTGAGCTGTAGTCAATATGGTAGGAACGTTTATTTTATAACTGAAGTTTGAGTTTTACATACCCATTCTTGTATTGTGAGACAGAATTGAGACTGAGACACCATAAACTGTATTAATGTCGCGTAGACCAGGAAACCGTACCATTTTCTTGGAGCAGTAGCTACGGGTATTGTGAAACAATATTTGTCGTTTATTGAATCAATGTTTACACAAAATCCAACGAAAATCAAAGTTTATTACAATGCACAGGAACTATGGGACTAATGGAACAACGTTTGGAATCATGCTTTTGAGATCGTTCTTGATGGACAGTAAAGATTGGTAAATTGATATGTTAACTGAAAATTTTAACTTTTTGTCTGCTGTAGAGGTAAAGTTGTCGATACAAGTTAAATCAAGGTTGTGAATAGGCCATAATACCTCAGTGTCAAACGGGAAAGGTCAAGATTTGCATTCCCTTTTATAGAAATAGGCCTAATATTATTTTATTGATTGATCAAGCGAAGGGTTAGAGGGTACTTGTTATCATTGTCTTGACCGGGTCACAAACTCAAAACGATTTCTAGAATTGCATTTATGGACAAGAACACTTCCGTTGGCAGAAGAGTTTTCCTGAGGACAATTGGATCCATCTTGAGTTAAAAAAAAATACAAATAAATACCGAGCGAACTTGCTCTTAATTTCGCTGTCCAATATATATATCATTGTGTTGCCCGGTCAGTCAAAGGCCAAGGTTATACAAATTATTTATAAATCAATTGGGGAATAAATGTAGACACTTTTTTTAAATAAAAAATAGCTTAACGAAGAAAAGGCAATTAGTTGCTGATTTTAGGATGTTAGAACATGCATACTGAGACAGTAATAGCTCAATTAGTTGAGATGTCTACCGTAATCGAAGCATTTCTTATTTGTGTGCTTACTGATCGGAAGTAGTTTATTATTCAAATGAGTGCTTGGGTTACGTTCTTCGGGAGCCGCCCTTCTTTCGGCACATGGTTAAATCCAGAGTCTGCCCGCGCCACTTTTTTTTTTTTTACTACGATACACAAACTCCTGTCAAATCAGAAATCCAGCACATGGTTGTGATTTTTAATCATTTTTGAATGCACGAAATATTTCTAAGTTCCTGTTTTAGTTTTTACACACGCCTGAAGCAAATAAGAGTAAACGGTAAGTCTACACAAGTGAGTGAAGATGGTGGATTTCCCAGTCAGTGTCTTACTACGCGTTTGTTATTGACAAGAAACCTGTTGTTAGCCTTCATTGGGGGGTGGTAGTGAGGGGTGTAGTTCATTATAGTAAAGCTGCAATGTCGATTCGGCAACCTTTTAGTTTTTGGATTTATTTATTCTTGTTGTAATCCTATTTGGAATGTGTACGTGCAATTGAAAACAACATTGTGGTAAGCGGCGCATGGACAGTCCATGAGAATGAGGGAGATTTGAAAAGCGTGCGCTGATGCTGCAATTGCTAACGTGTTAGCTAACTTAGCCGAACAGACTGACTTATGGTTATGAACATTCGCTAGTTTTGAAACTACTGAATGCCCACAGAGAACATCAGGCGTGAGTTCTAATCAGTTCGCAATGTTCGCCATGTTAAGCAGTTTCTTCATCTGACATATAAGGCCCTTTGGTGTGTTCGTGAAAAGTGCCTCCAGAACAAAGCAGTAGCACATGGGGTTTCAGCAGGCCGCGCGCCTTTGCTAACCTGCTCACTAGGAGAGCTAACGCGGATTGCAGGTTATTGCTTTAGCCCAGCTAGCTAGCTAAACGTGTTCCGAAAAACTGGCTTCCTTGGACATTTAAAATGACAATTAGAAGAAACACGTGGCTTCGTGTTTACACGCAGTCACCTAGCAACTTTTACCTGCAAACTTGTCAGCAAATCTTTACCACTGTAAAGTGTATGGATTCCTAATGCAAATTCAGATGAGGGTCGCGCTTAAAAGGAGGCCAGGAAAGTTACTGAACGGCTAGTTTTCTGTCAGCATGTTCGCTAAGTTACAGCTTTGACTGCATTGTCAATGCAGGAGTTCCGTTGTTTGTTGTGTGTGAGACTAGTTATTTACGCAGCGGGAGCTTACGTAAAAGTTTTAAGTCAATGCACACAGCAGGACAAACCAGCCAGCCTGGCATTAGTTGATTGCAGAACTGGTGTAATTAGGTTTGCATGCTTTATATCCATACTCGACTGTGGGGTCTTACGCGAAGGTTGTTTTACTGATTGTTACAGCAAGCTTGCATTCAGTTCTGGAGCTGTTGTCTCTACCCGTGTTGTATTATACATTATACGTTGTTTAACCATCATCCAACAAATTTGGCGGTTAAAGTCAATGGTTTACAGTTAGATTATTTTAAAGCCTGGTATTGTGAGCTGAGGCGCCATGTTAGTGCACATTACCGTGGGGGAGGGGTATTTGTGACTTCAGCGCAAATGCGTCTAACCTGACCACGAGTCTGTATCAGCATCGTGTGTCCAAACTCTGGATTTTCCCTTAATGATAACTTCAAGCATAATGCCTGATTGTGGTTAAAAAAACTTGGATGATGAAGTTTGACAAAGTGAAGCCTGGCTTAAGAACGTTGCAAAATATGGAATCTGGGTGACTATGGTGTTTGTCCTTGAATGATCATCTTTTGCCTGTTTTGAAATTACTCATTTTTTTTTTTTTTTTTTTTAGATGATGGTGACGTTTTATGTTTTTGATTAAAGCAAGTATGTACATTTTTTTCTTCTGTTTTTACAGGCACCTGTTGCCCTGCCAACTGAAATGCGAGGTGCATCTCACTAGGATTAAAGGACTCGGTCATTCTTACGATTTGGGCACATCTTGACTTGTGCCTGTCACAGTAGTGTCAAAGTGCTTACAGTGCAGGTAGTCTTGTGATATCTACTGCAGTGAAGGCACTTTAAGCACTATTATGACAAATGTTACCACACTGATTTTATAACCAATATTACGGCACTCTTTACCAGTGCTTATGCTAAGGTGCATCTAGTGCAGATAGTAAAGTAGACTAGCATCTACTGCCCTAAATGCTCCTTCTGGCATAAGGGTCTGGGACACTCAACTGACCTGTTTGCGTACTGTTTACATTCTGCTGTTCTCTGTTAGTTTTGCCTAGTTGCACTGCAATAACAGCTTAGTTGTGCAAATCTATGCAAAACTGATGGTGGGCTGTATCTCCATCTAAGTTGTCATGTCAATGTCTGAAGTAAATACAATGTATTTACACCTGTAAATACAATGGATGTGGAAGGTGGTGTGTTTTTGTATTTACGTTTTTAATTTTTTATTTAAATCTGTTATTTGACGGTACAAACAGGTTTCAGCAGTATTAAAGTGCTTATAGTGCAGGTAGTTGTATTAATGTCTACTGCAGTGTGAGCACTTGAAGTACTTCTAGATGCGTGCATCACTTTGGAAGGCAATCGAGTTCTCTGCACACAGGTCTCTGGTTAGTTTTGCCGGTTTGCTTTCAGCTTTTTACTGTACGCTGTGCAAATCCATGCAAAACTGATCATGGCGCTGATTTAGACTCCTCATTCTAGCTGTCCCTTTCTGTGCAGGTTGGGAAAGGTAGCAATGCTCTTAATTTTAAAGGTATTGCACTTGTCCCGGCCTGTGGAGGACTTTGGGAATTGTCCTGCTCTATCCACGAACAGTCACAAAGCATTTAATCCAGTTATCTTTTATTCGAGACTAGTTTTCTGAAGAACTACTCTGATTTTGTAGGAATGCTGTTGTATTTCTTAATGAAGATACAGAACATGCAAGAAGGATTCTAGTTTGTCAACTGATCTTTTTGTGTAAAAAATGTAATCTAATAAAATTACAATGCAATATTCCAATGTAAATGTTTTGCAAAATCATTTGGTTCACAGTAACTATAACACTCAAACAAGCTTCTTTTTTTTGTCCTTATTTGTGCTTTTGGTCTAACAGTTTATGGGTATCATATCTTATGGGTGCCCTGCTTTGACTAGGACAGTAAATTACAGGTGTCGTCCTACGTTACTGTTCTTGGCAGTGGGTCAATATGAAAAAACTTTCTTATTTGGACTGCTAGCTGTTATTGCATTTTTACCCCAGCAGATGGAAGTATTTGCGTTGTTGAAGAGGAAAATATAGGATTGAAGTGCAAGTGGGAACTTGATGTGACTATACAAACTAAACTGTTCTTTACGGTTTCAAATTGAAATGTATCAAATAAATGTAAGTTATACTTCATCTTTTGTATATATTTAAATAAAGCAGACATTACCATATTCAAGAAGTAAAAACTAAATGTTGACCACCTATACAAGCTTTACTGTCATCGGAGAGGGTCTACCATTTCACATGCATTGGAATCTACAATAAATCCCTGCATTTTTTAAAAGTTTATCAGGCAAGATGTGGATTGTTTGAAAATGTCTATGGTGAGCAGTGGTTGAAGAGATGGTGTTTTGGCTTGTAAAAAGCTTGTATAAATATAGACCAGAATCCCATTTGGTAATTTTTTGTCAAAATCCATATGCTGACAGAAAAAGGGTGTATTGCCTTAGAGGTGCATGCACATGGAACCAAGTAGCCTGTTAGTCATGCAGCACCATTTTTTCATGCCAAAACCAAAGTATATAATTAAAATGTGGCTGTGTTATTACAATTAGAGGAAAGAACGTAGCTCATGTATTCACAGCAGTCCTTGTTTCTTTTTTTATTGAAAGTATCATTGAAATCATTGAACGCCAATTCTTATAAGAAAGTAGCCCTCACAGATAAGTCTCAGAGCTGTCCTGGGCTGACTTGGATAATTAGAGAGAAATCACTATCACACATATAATCAATATTATTTCTTATGGTGACTTGTTTCCATTGTGTGGATTGCAAATTGCAATTAGGTTCACTAGTAATCGTTGAATAGTGGGCATTGCTGTAGATTAGTTAATCCACAAAATCAGCAGGTCATCACTTTTTCCCCAAGGCAAGGTTAATGTCCACCAAAACGTTAGTACTGTCAGCTGTCTAAATCCAATATTGTGTCCTCTCTGGACTTCCCATGTGGCATAGATTGTTCACCTTGAAGCCCACTGCTCGTCGAAGGAGTCACCAAATCTGTAAGGTACGCCACCTTTGCGACTGATTTTGTTGAGACGTTAAAGACTTGGAAGGGACCTTGTATCCTTGTTAAATTTGTGTAGTTCTGCAAACAGACTCCCATTAAAAGTCTGTTGGAAGGGATGCTGAGGAGGCACTTCTATGCTTGCGTTGTCTTATGATAGAGGGTCGCTTAGTCATCTGACCTCTGGAAGTTACCGGGAGCCATAGCTCTGGGACTCTAAATGACCTGCAAATGAACTCCTGTTTTAAGTTTGCATATTGAACGTCTTAGCTGTCAATTTATGCAAATGTACTTTGAAGTAGCCAGGAAAAACAATACATTTCCAATTAGGGATGATGGGGAGGTTTTACAAAGAACCCTAATCACAATGTTTTGTCACAGCACTAGCTGACTATGGCTAATGAGGAATTTCATGGGCAGAATTCAAGTGTGTATTGATCGAAGATTTTATACGAGTATAAGTACACTACAGGATAATTGATGATGTCCAACAAGCTAATCATATAATAACCTCAACCTCTGCTCTGTCTTTGTCAACAATAATAAGCATGACATGTCTTACTATTTTTATTTTTATTTTGACATCCGCAATCTGTTGTTGCAGTCCGTCCCATGGCTCATGCTTCTGTTATATAAGCAAAGCATAATAAAATAAACCATGGTTGTTAAAACGATGTGCAACAAATAATAATCATTAATAGTACTAACTAAATTAAATCAAATGCTTAAGAGTTGCAGTAGCACCATTACCAAAAAAGCTGTTTTGTGAAGCACTCCTGCCTTCACCTGTCTTAGCTCCTGTCCAAGGGGAGTTAACAGCTATTGCTGGCTCGCTAATAACCTTTCTCATTATTTTTAATCTTTTCAATGGACTTCCCGCAGGCCGAAAAGCCAGTGTTCCTTCTTCTGAACTGAAAGAGATTCAAGCTCTGCGCACGTTTACTGTGCAAAATGCATCTTAGCTCTGCAGTCACATAGACCTTTCAAGGACCATGTTTGCCAGCATTATCAAATTATGTTGTCCTGGATCACACACAACTGACTCATTGGAGGGGCTGGCTTTTGGAATGAATTGTATTTCAGGAGGGCGGCACGGTGGCGCAGTGGTTAGTGCTGTTGCCTCACAGTAAGAAGGTCCTGAGTTCTAATCCCGCCTGAGGACCTTTCTGTGTGGAGTTTGCATGTTCTCCCCGTGTTTG
>JAVQJS010110897.1:0-21031 GCA_036024795.1 Galaxias rostratus | reverse complement strand
ATGTCCAACTACTTCCCTAAACAAACCGACTCCAACTGTCATTCAGGCCTTTTTCGTCGAGTGAAACCAGTCCCATTGAAAATGCTTTATTTTGAGTTTCGCTGTTGAGGATAAACTATGCTAGGTTGTTTAGTTCTGCGCATGCTTGCTAACGTTGCTGACTTAAGACCCAAGATACATGTTCCATTTCGAAATCCCCTCAATATTTAAACACTGGGGCTAACGAGGTTTAATGGTTCAGGTTTTTCCATTGATATCCATAAATTAAATGATCATATATTTGCCTCCTACTCCAAAAACAGGCTAATTGAGAACCTAATGCGGGGGGAAAGTTTCGTTGCGACAAATACAAACATTGGCATTAAGAAACTATTCAACAATGAACAAGATATCCTCTATTACTCACATCATGAACAGTAATGTGTTCATCTCGTTAATTTACTGGCCATCGATATGCAATGTCTTGACCAGATTTTACTTTTCAAGACGCCAAACACCTTCCTAGTCATTAATTCAAACAATCTAGTTATTTGTAGTCTAATGTATCTTTCCTTCAAACGTTCAAAATTCCCAGTTGCCCATTGTCATGTGTGTAAAGAAACAATGTAATAACCAACGGTACACTTTATTCTCTAATCTAGAGTAACCAATGACACTATGCAATGCAAAATGTATCAATTAAAAGTGCTTGATGGAATGCACACACCACTCTTTCAGACAGGCTGCACATGTCCTCAATGGTATGCTATGCTCTTCATGAGAAATCAGTTTTCCTTCAAAATAGCATTTGATGATGCAGACAACTATTTTCTTTACAGATCACAAAATGGTGTGATCTTGCCAAAAAAGTCTACAAACTCTTGCAGCATATAGGCACACAACTAGATTTGTTTATTGCAATCTAACTACATGTGATTTTCATTTGGTTTGACCCCGTCTGTACGCAGCCTACCAGTGTCTTAAGCAGTAAAGGGATAAATCTAACAGAACAAGCAAATGATTGCACCTATGTGTAGGCAGGACAAACGCGTTTTAAATTTTTTTTTAAACGTGTAATTAGATTGAAAGAAGTCAGTTTGTACGGATCATAACAAATGTGTTATTTGGGAAACGTTTGGTAATAAAAACAAAGTTTTGCATTGTCAGTTGTCAAGTGGTGGGTTTAGTGTAAAAAATGTTTTTTTAATTGTACGATTTGTTATCTCCGTTTTGCCAACAGAAGTTGTCAAAAGCATTATCATCATACGACCGACTGTAACCATACTGTAGTGGTATACCGTTTGCAAAACAATGTGTGTTTTGCGACCGTTTGATGGTGAAACAGATTGTCCTTACATTTAATATAATTGTTTTTCAAAATGAAGTATACAAAATATTTCACCTAATTGACGAAGCTCCATATAGAACATATCGTTTTAAAACATTAGCCTAGGTTGTTTTCCACTTTGGTGCGCGTTTCCGCGAGATGGTTGTAATCCCTGGCAGCCATGCAAAATTCGGCATAGCGCCTGATTTATTTAGTAGAGAAAATTGACGTTTTCTTTGCGATTACAGCCTGTATTTTAAAAATTTGACCGCTTGGAAGTTGAAATGTTATTGAAATAATAACAGGGCAGAAACAAATGTATATTCCTGTAAGTCTTTCTTTATTTAATTTAACAAAAGGAGAATATGGGACTTTAACCTGTGCCTTAGAGGGAAGCGACGGCTTTTTGTAGTCAGATTTATGCTCTGTTCATTTTAAACTATAAACTTTCTTGTATAATATGCTTTAATGCATGATATTTTATGTTTGTGCATGCAGTTTTTCTGCTAAAGCAAATCATTCAAGGGTAGTAAAATGTAAACATGAGCAGAACATGAAAAGGGCCATGTGCCCTTGTATCACGTTTTTAACCGTGCTGAGCCTGAGCACATTCCCTCCAATGTCCCTAGCCACAGAAACCAAGCACGAATGAAATCCAAATGTGTGCAAGTCACTTATTATATCAATGAAGCACGTCACAATAATGAAACATTGCAAATGTTATTGTTAACATTTTTTCTGTTGTGTGTACAGTATTTGGTCTGTTCACAATCTGTAAAGTCACCCCTCTTCATATAAGGTCATATATTACTTCTTCATAGTCATTTCAATGTAGAACGTTATGAAGATGCAGCATATCTCTATTCTTAAATGTTGGAGGGTGCTGGATATCAGTATTCCCAAATCAAGGCAAACATGTGCAAACTTGGAATACAAAGCAGGATATGGGAAATTCAGGCTTTTTATATATCTCATGAAAAAGGTTTCCCTGGAAGAAAGATTCTTCATACATGTAAAAACATAACCTTCAAATTTGCATGACTGCAATGGTTGTTCAAAGCCTAATAGAATTTCCAGCACATCACCTCAAGAGGACTTGTGCTACTACTTTACATTTATCATGTAAAAATGGGGACCAGCAAATGAACATTAGGCCTATATCAGTACCATATTTATCATGTTAATTACATTACAGACATTATTGTGTTTCAGCGAGTCGACTCATCCTGAAGACATTCTTTGTGTTCTTTTGGGGTCGTCTCACTTTTAGAACCAAGGCTTCCAGTCCTATTGTGGTTCTTTGGTGTCAATCCTCCAAGGAGGGGAATCACCTGCGATGAATTTCAACCAACAGTCCCTTTGAAAGGAATCTGCGTCTACCCCTGGGAGCAGACTTGCAATATTTGCAATAGGAAAAAGATGATCAGATCAAATTTATGGAAGCACTTCCTGATGTTTAGTGATCATCTTCCTCATCATCATCCTCTCCATCACTTTCACCTGACATTACCTGTAAAAGACACCAGAAATTTGAAAAATTGCAATGTAGCATTCAGCCTATTGTTGTCTAATGTGCGATGTGTGTCTGCACATACTATACTCTTCTATATATGCAGTGTGTATATTTGCTGTGAGTGTGCACACTACAACCTTTGATAAACGCACTACAAAGGTAACAGTTTTACAAGGAGCTAAGAAACAACAACAAAAACTTTGACAAAGCTATTTGCCAACTGATTACCATTGATGCAATTTATCTTTGAGTAAAAAAATACCCAAACTTAGCATTTCAATATTCCCTATGTTTACTGATTAAAACACACTTTCTGCACAAACCCATTTATCACTTATCTTTGCCAAATATATTTGAAAGGAAATAGTCAATGCATTAAGTATATTAGCACAGGGAGACGAAACTTACCGAAACAACTGAGTGGACAGCAGTAAAGAAGGTGAAAACAAGGAGTAAGACTTAAAAAAGGAAACTCAAGTCAAGGCTTTATGCTATTCCACATAAGGAGGGACCTCCTCCTGTGCACACAAAAACACACACCTACACAATAATATGGCCTGACTGGAATTTCCAACATCCAAAATGAAAAGTGCCACGCCTATCTTTTCAACATTTTAACATTCTGCACTTTTTACACAGTTTACTTTGGTTTTGTAACGTTACCCTGCACTAATATGTAACTAAATTGCAAGAGTCAAATAAAGAAAAATAAAAGTAAAATAGTAAAAAACCTCTGAATTATTATTGCAAAATGTAGACTAGTGTTATCAACCATGACCTTTGAGCTTTCTATTATGGGCTCGGTTTCATTTATATGGAAAGTTTTTGAACTAACAACTTTACAGCTCTTAGGCACAACCAGAGAGGAACTAGTGCAGACACAGAGGTTATGCATTGAAACATTACATTTTGTATTTTACTTTGTATCACTTATATTTTCATCTCAATCTTTGTATAACTTTTAAATAAAAATGTAAGCAAAAAGATTTCATGTTGCAGTTTTTGCTTTCCATTTTAGTAAAAATCTTAAGGATATTGAGATTGGTTTAGGGGTCTGTCGGGGATTTGCTCTACATGCCCCCATTTGCGTTTGAACCAATGTACACAGACAACCAGACTAACAAAAAGAAGAAACAATGGCAGACTGTTTTGTACAAACTTGACGTTTTGCTAAATGGTCAAATACGCTTCAGTATTCAATTTAACTTGTAGTATTCAATATGTTTGGTGTACTTGGTTCATTTAGATTGATGCAGAGGTCACAGATCATCATATCAGATCATCAGATTTACAGATCTTGGCTCATGGCACACAATATGTTTTCAGGGCTTATGCACCTGATGCTAGGAGTTTCTATCCTTTGGGAAGGGGAACTTGCAACAGAGCATTTGCCCAACCGGTTCCCCTGCCAGTAGAATTTTCAGAAGGATTTCTTCCTGCTTTGTTTTTACCACTCCCTAATAGTCTGAATGAAGTGATTATATCAGTCGCAGAAACCACCTGATAGTGGCCTCATAACATTTAGTTTCAGAAAAGAAACATACCATGGTATTATGAAAAGGCAATGGTTTCAAAGAAAAGGTTTCAATTCCAGGACTCAATACTCATTATTTGATTAAGCTAAGGTCACCATACAAAAATAAGATATATTGTGTTAGCTGGTGGTAGGCTAAAGACTTGTCTTACTTGACTTACTAAGACTGTGTTAATAAACTGTATATTAGATGTGTGATTTTTCAAGCTCACGGAAGGTAAACGTCTTCAGCAATGTTAGTCAAACTATTGAAATAAGTTACGGTACCCGGAATAATAATTAAATAGAATTTGCAACGATCCTGTCTCACTCAAAAAAACCTTTGAATGCAGCCAGATATTTTTACTCAGAGAGGTGGAATGACTCACCCCTTAATCCTTTTTCAGAGAAAGGCTCTGCAGGATAGTAAGGGGAGATTAAGAAATGGGACCTCTCTTTCACCCAGTCTACTAACAACCCATCTATCCAAACACTTACTCCAACACACCCCATTTCCTGCCATACACAGAAAGGACACAAACACCAGCCTTGCCTTGTAGGTTTCGGTTTTGTTTTCAATGCAGGTTTCATTAGGTTGAGTAAGTATCGTTTCTGCTCTGCTCGGCGCATTTTTTTTTCGATTGCGCAAGTGTGTGACTAAAATGTAAAGTCAGATTCACTTATTTTTTTAAAAGAAAGTCTGTCCTCATCTTTGACTAGAGTGGAGGCTCCTTCAGTTTTTTCAAGGAGTTGAGAGTTTGAGCTGTTCCAATATAAATACTCTCAATCCCAATCTCAATTTCAAAAAGTATGGTTTTACAAGATGAAGGGTTTATGAAGTTGTTGGATGAGTTATTTTCCTGTTTGAACTGGCTATTTGTGTGTGTGTGTGTGTGTGTGTGTGTGTGTGTGTGTGTGTGTATGTGTGTTGATATGTTAATCACCATCATGACTAAATCAATTAAATAAGAGCAGTGAGGCTGAAAACAACTGTGGATTAAACCAACATTTATCGATCACAAATAGTAAACGCAATGAAATAACTAACACAGTGCACATAAAGTAAGTTTTCAATTTTTTTATTTACTCCATCAAGAAGTTATTGATGATTTATTAGGAAAATATGCGTACAGCCTTATTACAAATTCTTGCATTCGTTATCAGCAGGCCTTCCCCCGAGCCTCTGATCCAAGCAACGCAGACAACCAGAAGCCTACCGAGGGGTAAAAGGGTTGGCTTTAGTTTTAAGTTGCTTTGTTTTTGTTTTGGTTGCTTCTGTGTCTGAGTCTTTGGATCATTGGTCAGTGGTCACTGCATTACTGCAGTACTGGCACTGCACACACCTGCCCCTACAGGACAGACAAGGGGACACCATGTCTGGACTGAGAAGGGGGAGGGGCGACCACACCCTTGGTCAGTGGGATTTTGACAGGTCTTCCCGTACTGTGAAGGAAATCATAAGTTTTAAAAAGTTTAAACAAAATAAGCAACACTCACATGTTTCTATTCAGTACTCATTCAAATTATCGTGTAATATGGCTAATTACCATGATTATATGATATGACAAGCCTATTTTTATAGTTCACAATTTGTTTTGGAGGTTGTGTTTCTTACCGGGAAGAACCAGTCTCACAAGAGCAAGCAAACAGAGCTGGGCTCCATGGAGATATACCTCCAGTAGTGACCTGAAGAAGGTCACAAGTCCTGAACAAAGAAAAGAAGGTCGATCGTTTGGTTGCTGCAACCTTACCTTTTCGCAACACCCCGCTGGAATAACGTACATTCATCCTTTGCTATTATATATACATGTTCCAAAGTAAATGTTCATTTTCGATGCAAAGTCACACACACAAGATCCTTAACAGTATTACACATCACTTTAGCAAAACCACTCACCCACATATCCACTGTAGCAGCAGGGAAGTCACTGCCGGATAGAGACGATTGTACAAGGTTGACCATCTCTTTTTATAGCATGCAATCACAAACACCCCCCCTGTGCCTAAGCACCTCCTACAGAGGAAAGTACCGAATGTTTTTGTATGCCTGACTGCCTGTAAGAGACTCCACCCACTTCTCTATTACATTTCAAGGAAAAAGGCACTCTACATGATTCTTGCAAGGGAGTTTCCTCTGCACCTTAACGACTAATCAGAAAACGAACCAAACAATTTTTGGTAACTTCCTCATAACTGAAAACAGTCCAGCCAGGATTGTACAGTTGCACAGTTCACAGCAGTAAAATCCTGCACACTACAGCCAGGTCATTCCAGGTAGAAAATAAGGCCACTACTTCAAGACCCTGTCATAGCCTATCAATTTTTCAGACCTAAACTACTTTTGAAATTATCTGGAATGTGATCTAAAAGAAAGTTAAGCATCTTTCATTTCTGCATGACAGATTCATGTCACTCACAGTATGAAAGCTATGATTGAAAATCTGTAATCACACCAAATATTGATTTCTGAACTCCTAAGTTAAAACACTGATATTCTGATGCCAAGAAATGTGTACTTGTTTCATTTGTACGATTCAAGGTTCTTTAACCTTTCGTTTTTAATTTCTGCAAATTAATAACAATATTGCTATTTGGGAGATGTGTCAGTCATTCACATCAAACGTATGTTGCTTTTACTCACTTTACTAATAAGTAGTTAAAGCAGAGAAACTTTCAGGGATCACTTTTTTCAACCCCTGTAAATGTGAGCACATCGATAACTTTTATTAGTGCAAACTACACCATCTGGTGGACGAAAATGCCATAGCATTGACTCCAAGCCAAGATGCAAGTCTTTACTTTGAAGTTTTATTATGTCAAATGTAAATGTAAAACCAATCGTGTACAATGACAGGGCAATTAAGCTTAACTTCCGGATGACTACGCCGTAACACAAAAGGTGGAAAAGGAATACATACAATGTAAAACAAACCATTCGTGAACAAATAAAGAAGCTCGCTTAGCTTTAGAAAGCATCAAAAAACAATAAATGCCTTGCATTATTTAGATGTTCTTTTTAAACAGTGAATTTATTCAGACATTTTTAGTAAAACATAATTAGAAAGTACATTTGAAAGTGTGGCAACTTCATGCAGCATTCGAAACTGATGGTTGGAATGTATGCCCAGCTGAAGTAATGTGCGGTCTCTATGTATGCATTGGGATTCAGGGGGGGCCGGGGGTAGCTGTTCAGAACTGGAGCACAACATAAGTAGAGAAGAGCAAGCTCAGCCACAAACAAGCACCGCTGAGTCAAAGCACACCACCTAACACAGCCCAGTCATTTGTCCTGTGTCAATACTGAGGTGCACACTTCCTTCTTCGAGGTGACCTTAATCTTCACAGGTTACAGAACTTAGAAAAAAAATAGGACGTTGCACATTCTACATCTAAACCGTTGCGTATTTCAATGAAGGAAGGAAGACAGGAAGGAAGGCCAGTGAGACTTTCTCAATTCTTAAACCAGAGCAGCGTCCCGGTTGAAGGAGTGCTCCTCTCACAATGGAGCAGTCTAGGCTGACGGCTTCCCGTTCTTACGGTTTGCCTTGACTTGCGTCAGAGCGCAAAATGAAATGCTCTATCGCATAATTCTGTGGTCTAAAAGAAAACGGAAGGGAACTAAAAACACCTTGGGTATAGAGGGAAGAGCGTGTTAGTCCAGAATGAGATGAGGATGGCCACGAGACGGCGGTGCGTGAAAGGACCCGGAGGTACTGTTTTCCTTCTTTGGGTTCCACTTACAAGGGAGGTCCTCTCGGCTCCATCTTGTCCTCATCTCATCGTGGAGGCTTCAGGTCTTTACAGACAGGCGCTGGCAGGGGGGCGGGCGACTGCCCGGGAGGAGAAGAGTGGTGAAGAGCAAGAGGCCCAAGCTGTGGGGAACCAGGGGATGAAGAGCTTTGGGTGCAAGCTGCCCTAGACCACAGCTCTGGGCACGGATCAGCCTCTCGCTTAGCACCATGACCGTCGGTACCAACGAGAATGTCTGTCACTGTCAAGTGGTTATGGGCAATAACATACCTACTCTACGGTGGCTCATAGGGCTGGGGGTGGGAGAAACAGATTTCCATGATACCCTTTCCTGCATTAATGTTATGTATCACCTAACGGCAAGCGGCTCCACATGCAACGACTAACGCTTCACATATACAAAGTTGGGGCGGGAAAAAAAATATAGAGAATATGAAGGAGTAGAGTAAAAGGAAGATATAAGAGAGGGATAATAGGATGTTCCAATAAGTACTGATTGTATTGTCCACCAGCTTTGTCTATTCAATGAGTACAGGCAATGTGAAGGTCAAACGTCTTGATTGAGGGCGTTGATCTTCCATCCCGTTCCCTGTGGTTCTCTGTCCCGTCACTCTCGTCCCTGGCTTTCCGGTCCGTCCACGGTTAGTGCTTGGACAGCTCGTTGGACAGCCAGTCCAGTCCCTCGTACAGCCCCGTGCCCTGGGTGGCGCAGGTGGCCTGGACATGCCACTGTGGGGATCAGACAGGGATGGAACGGGGTGAATGAAACATGTCTCCTACAGCTGCTTGTCTCTTATTCCGTCCGTCTAATGTTATTGATGCGCGGGCGAGTGTGTTTGCGTACGAGTGTGTGACTTACAGTTCTGCTGCGAAGGCTCTGCAGGCCCAGTTTTTCTGTGAGGTCGCTGACAGATAAGGCATTGGGAAGATCCTGCTTGTTGGCAAACACTAGCAACACGGCTTCTCTCAACTCATCTTCCTGCAACTAAAACCATAGAGAACAGCAATGATTACAACTCCCATCCTGAAACTAAACGTTGACATACAAGCGGCTTAATCATCTGAAAAGTAGATACAAAATTTGAATCATTTTACAATTGCTGTAATAACACCTTATTCAGAACAGTCATGGCGGCACTAATATAGAGGCAGTCAACTGTTAACCAGTTAACCTGACGGTATTGATTTTGTCTCAACACACTAATTTGATATCCCAGCAGTTCGGCAGTAAACCTCTATTTAGGTCCTATAATAAAGTACAAAAATCTAAAATACCAGAGAGCAACACACAATGAACAATATGAGGGCACACGCAATAATAAATGATGTCGATAAATAATAATGAGTTTGCCTGTTCTCCCCGTGTGGGCGTGGGTTTCCTACAGATAATCTGGTTTTCTCCTAGGGTCCAAAAATGTGCACGTTAATTGGTGACTCTAAATTTGTGTTAGCCCTGTGATAGACCGGTGACCTGTCCAGGGTGTATCCCACCTCTGTCGGCTGGGATAACTCCAGCTCCCTGCGACCCTGCATAGGATAAGCGGTATTGCTGATGGATGGATGGATAAATATACATATATATTTATATTATTAATCAATATCATATGCATGCTCTCATATTGTACATATTTTACTGACAAGTCCTTAGCAAAATCACATAATAAAGTAAAGCTTAATTTCTCAAAACTTTAATTCTACCCGAGAGCAAAGTAATGGCAAACTTATGGCATTCATTTAATACATTGATTTGAAAGTAACTAGTGGCTGGTTCATGTGTCCTGTGGGTGTGAAGAAGTAATGAGCAAGACCATGAATCATGGGAAAATCATTTTTCACTCAGAAGCTGGAAAAGAATAACTAACCAAAAATGCCCAACTTACACTTTACAAAAAAAAAAAAAAAAAAGGACAATTTCTTTTCAATTTCCTAGTAGGGACTCACTAGATAGTTTAAATGCTGTAAAGTAATCAAGTCTGCTTAATGTGCGTTACCAAGTTAACTAGACAAAAATGTTGGTTCAGTTGCAGCGTTGTCGTAGCCATAGAAACACAGAACTGGAGAGCTAGACAGTTCTGCAGCAAAAGTTTAACTGATTTGAATCAAACTGATAAAGTTCTTATGTTTATTCAATGTCTCACTTTATATTTGAGATTGACAAATGTATGGCAACTCAGGACCTGTGGTCACCCTAGTGAGGCAGCATTGAGCCCAACCCCACGGAATAAGTATTATATATTGCTGTGGTAATTTCCCCAGCTCTACCCGTCCATCAAATGTGTTAAAGACACCAATGCAACATCCAAACCCAGCGAATTCCCATCGAAACAGACCAAATGGAAAACTAACCATCTTAGAAAGTTCTTCCGCAGACTCTGCCACTCTTTCTCTGTCGTTGCTGTCCACAACAAAGATGAGACCCTGCACGGAGAAAAATTTAAGCCAAAATGAGAAATGTCATAGTTTAATCAAGGGTCCTGTCTTACGCTTCCCATCCAGTAGTTACATGTTTAGGTCTAAACTGAGAGTTACACTCCCTTCCCAACCTCCTACCTGTGTGTTCTGGAAGTAGTGTCTCCAGAGCGGACGAATCTTGTCCTGGCCACCAACGTCCCAAACAGTAAAGCAAATGTTCTTGTACTCCACAGTCTCCACGTTGAAACCTAAAAACATAGGAAGACAGAGATCATCTATAAGTGAAAGTGCCATAATAATTTAATTTTAAATTTTTGGAAAAAGACCACAAACATCAATTCAAAGTTCAAACATATTTGTTTATAAATCAAATGTAAATATCTTAATTAAAAAACAACCACTGAGTGTCATACCAATAGTTGGAATGGTCGTCACAATTTCTCCAAGCTTCAATTTGTACAAAATTGTGGTTTTTCCTGCAGCATCCAACCCAACTGTAATGAATTCAGAAAAACAATAGTTACGATCGCTATACTTGCCATGCTTTGTACATCATGTCATAAGGACTGCGATAAGTCTATCCATATCTATCCTACAGAACAACGTGTCAGTACAAAAATGAGATAACACACCCGTGTAGCCTACAAATCAGTAACAGCTTGTTTAAATTGATGACAACACTGTACATGCCGATCTGTAGCTTTAAACCTTACTACTCTCGGGCAGGAACTTGTTAAATAATAAGTTATGAATGTAGTATAGTCCACGGACAGGTCACGTTCGATTGCTGAACAGTCTAGACTCAGGGCCCAGTTGTAACTTTAGGGTCTATATTTGAGTATTAGGCTTTCAAACATGAACATGCCTGTTTAACTATAATATTTCACACTTTCACAACTGGTTGCTTCAATGTGTTGCGCATGAAAACTCACTATGTTGTAAATGAGAGACCACGTTAAAAAAAAAACAGCAGGTAGGACCAGGAGAATAGTGACCTGCTAACTTGGCTAATGCTGGGTAAGCAAACGCGTTGGTACGTTAGCCACCTAGCTAGCTAACGTTAGACAGTACGCGAAGTTAAGACAACATTCAGGCAAGACTGATCTGATGAAAATTCACTTGCACAGTACTCGGAAACGGAGCTAACATTATTGATGGCGTTAAGGTGAGCTGACTAAAGTCAAGCCAATAACACAAAAACAGATGAGTTTCCAACTTGTCAACTTAAAGGATTTTCAAGTGACATTAGTTTTTAGCTAGCTTGCCTTCCCAGCAAGCTCAAGGCTGCTGTGCTTGAAGTGTTATAGCGCTAATGAGTAACGTTAGCTACGCGCTAACTAGCCAACTTACCCATAAGAATCCTCATTTGTTTTTTGCCAAACAGCCTGCCGAAGAGCGACGAAATTGTTAGACCCATATTAAGCACTTAGGTCTCTAGAGACTTTTTCGAAGTAGATGAAAATGTTCAAGCTGTCAATCAGCCAGTTACAAAAATATATGACACTTTAAATGTCTACACTTCAAACTCCTGAATGTAAGACAAAAAGCTGTCCTTTGCTGCCACGTCCGGGCCAACGTGGAACCTACGACGTCATCAGTGCTTCAATAAGCTTTATCAGTATTGCTACTGTGGACATTCAGGCAAGTCGAGACTGCTGTGATTTTGAGCCAACACTTTGTCCGTACCACTAAATCCGAAATCCGGTCGCTGAATAAAATTTGACAGATTATGTAGGATATTTTGCACTTTTTTATACATAGCCATAGACAGGTCAATGGATGCATTGACCTGTAGCACTTCTATCGGAATAAGGAGGCACTTATTTAAGTAATTTTTTTTTTGGTCGTGTTGTTTTAATCAGAATTAAAGCCAACTCCATTCTTCGGAATCTTCCTATGACTGACAGGGTAAATCCAGGTTTTGCGCTATTTTCCCAATTGAGGCGCTTCCAAAACATATTTCCACCAGATATGAAAATGTAATCCAATCACACACTCGCACGCACGCGCACACAGACGCACACAGCAACACCTGGGAATTTCCTGCAGGTAGACTCAACGTTAAGCACGTGATATTCAGTACAACGTGCAAGCCGTTCAGGGCTGGGCGGGCGCACTGTTAATAATACACAGGTTTTTCAAAAACAGATTTGAGGGCTTGAACATAGAGCATTAACTGTTATGAAAGGCAACGTACAACACCATTTGGACGGTTAGGCTATAATTATTGTTATGGAGTCGTTTAATGGAACTTTATGCCTAAATGGCAAGCAGGTTGGAAACAACGCCATACTATGCACAAATAATATTTTTTAAATATGTATTCACAGTAAATCTTCTAATTTAAACTACTCTGGGTGTAATCAAGGTGCTTGCTCGTTCGACTGACTGTATACCTGACTACTGCATTTTGCGATGGCCTCTTTGTTACAGATTAGTTGTCTCTCGGTCCTTTACATTTGTGCGCTGTCTTTGAGGTAAGCTCAAACATGTTATCCGTTTTTAATTCAATGAGACAAATCACAGATTTTTGTTCTGCATCTTAACAGGATTGTGTTTAAAGCAAAAAAATATGTATCCTACCAAACCAGTAGAGCAACTTATGAGCAGTGTGCACGTCACATCCTTCTATAAAGAGGTAGCTGTAAGATTGACAGCTGTTGTAGACAGATAGATCCCCTAACAGAAGTCCACCGACCACGATTCAGCACCAGAGCACTGGACAGCACCAGCAGACCCTTAAATACCTACACTTAAGCTAGTCTAACAGAAACCACTTGCCTATACCTGTACATTTGTAAGAGAGTGTACCATTTTGAATTAGACATGTTCTGTTACCTGTGTGAGAGTTATGCGGGTGTGTGTTTGCCAGTTTGCGTTTGAGGGCATGTGTGCCAGGGCCTCAATCCTGCTTCCTCTGTTGCATCAGCCTTTTAAAAATAAATTGCTTTTGTTTTCTGCAGTTTTGTTGGAAGTTCTTCTGTACTGGTGGTTTCTATTGTAAAGAGGAAGAATCTGAAAGACCAGGTGAGTTAAATGTTGACAAAAGGATAAAACTGCACTGGATATGGGAAAAATGTTAGGCAATATCAAGACAACCAGGAATCAATTAAACAAACGGAATGACAATGCAGTTACTTACATTTAAATGAAACCAAATGCAGTCAACCAAGCTCTGTATTGAATTAAATAAAGAGTCAGACCGGTTTAGTAACGGTATAAACAAATGAACGCCAAGACATGGGACCACCAAATAACAACCAGATTGATCTCATTTTCCATCAGGTGCAGCCCCTGGTGCAGCTCGCTCTTGCAGATCTACTGGCTACCCTCATCCTGATGTTGACCAGTGCCATGAATATTATGGAAATTGACACAAACATCTTCAATAACAGTGTAGTCATTTGTGAACATGCACTACCACTGTCTCTGGTGAGAGCAATTCTCAAATACATATTTTAGAGCAAAATCAGATATCTTAGTTATGATAAGTGCAAAAATGACATAATTTGCTAATGTTAAATCAATATTTGGTCATTGACGGTTTAGTGGTTTGTTGTAATCATATTGAAAGCAGTTTTATTGTTACCAAATGGCCCTGGGAATGCATGCTGTCTTGTGATTTTACTTGAGTCACAATCGAAAGGAGCTGTAAAACTATAGAGGACATAATGTCTCTTTGAGCTGTGGTTCAAAAAGTCAAAAAAGGATTTAAGGCATAATCCAGTATAAGACAACCTTTCTATTCGACAGAAATCATACAAAACCTGTGTTATAAATTTTAGCTATACTTGATTTTTTTATACATTATCTATGAATTGTAGAAATTTTGTTTATCACTAAATGCAGGCTAAAGGTTGTTGTGCATTATGTCAAAAGGCAGTTGTTTCCATTCTTTAAGCGAAATGCGTCTGTTTGATGCCTTTTCAATATGAACCTGTTGTTTGTTGCAATCAGGGGTGGATTTTTATCATTAGCATGATAGGGCTCATTTGTGGCCATCTTTAAACCTACGTGTGTAGGACACTATTCCTAAGCTCTTTAACATTTGTATGTGTTCTTGCCTTCAGACCTTTTACCTGGTGTCATTTCTACTGCTTGTGGTGTATGCCTGGGAGTCAAAGATTTCAGTGGAAGCCTTCAGGCTGAGACAAACAGAAGTGGTGCAAGAAAATGTGAGGATCCTTACCAATCATTACACATCTAGATGATCTGTTATTTCTGTAATAGATTAACAAAACAGTTCCTGGTACAAACTCTTGTTCTTGTCCTCCTATTCACAGCCACAGAGTAGAAGAAAATTTGTAATTGCGTATGTCCTTGTTTGGTGAGTGCTTTCCTGCCTCTACTTCTCTCCACTGATAGTCTAATAACTTAGTTGGTTTGAAAGCCACTGTAGAACAGCCAACCTTTTAAATCTGGACTAAAGTATCCACGTCCTCCATGCTTAACACCTACTCTCACACATTGTTGAGTAGTTTCACAATCAATATTTAATTCACTCCTTTTAACTGCTCCTGTTGGGATGTGTGCTCTATTCAACTTCTATTTCCTGTGTGTTTGATATATGAAAGGTTGTTACCAGTAGTGGGGTACGTGGTGTACATCCTCACTGCTCACATGACCACCACCAATCTGGTTCCTCCCATGCAAGGGACAGGGACCAACAATGGAGAGATCGAAGCATACTGCACTAGGTGAATACTGCAACAACAACAAAAAACTAGCTCTCTTTTACCTGCAAAGTACAAACACAATGAGTCAATTGATGGTGCTTAGCAGAAGTCATCTTTCGGAAATATCAAATGTCTGACGCAATCTACTTTTTCTTTTAAACCTCCATAGTTGTGTCCTGTTTTTGCATGTTTGGAACGACCCCTGCTCAAATGCAGTAAGTTTTTCTACATGAAACTGTTTACAACTCATAAACAAGTACAGCTTGATTTTAATATTATTATGTCTATTTTATTATTAGTACGTTTATTATTAATATGTTATATATTTATATATATATATATCCTCTTAATTTTTCTAGGAGAAAGTACATGCCATTACAACCCGAATCATTATCTTCCTAGCCGTTATGATAGTGCCGATATCCTGCTCAGTAAGTAACACATTACGCTTCCAACATCATTATATACTCTACTTCATCAAATGCAATTCTTCATGTAAATATTTGTCAGGGGGTAAGTTTACTAATTGGATTTTTCTCTATGTGCAGGTGGTGTATTATAAGCTGGGCCGTTGGTATCGTAGGTACGAGGAGGAGGGGCTTTTTTCTGACGAAGGAAATGGGCGCTCCAGGAAGCGACTTAGAGGAGCGTTGCCCACCTTTCACTGCTGGGTGTTGGTCATCATGCTTCTGTGGCTACCAGGTGCACAACACAATGCAAACAATCACATACACACACATTCAGCCTTTCTAGTTCTCATCAAGTGCAGTCAACTTGTCATGACATATGTAATGCTGTCCCCACAGCTCTGGTCCTTATTGTCTTGTCTTTCCCTGCGGTACTGCTAAACGTGCCACAAGAGAATCTCTTCTGGCTCTACTCCATACAGGTACGTTTCAAAAGATAAAGAGGCATTTCAATATTTCTACATTACTGAACTGAGATGGCTTTATTAGTATAAGATCTTGTCAATTTCCACTGTGTGTTATAGGCCTTCACGGTGTCTCTACATGGCTTTGTGAACAGCTTGGTGTATGGCTGGATACGACGCAACTTCAGGGAGGCCATCTTAGGAGAGCGTACCCCCCTGTTAGAGCATGCCCCTCTTGCCTTCTTTGAGGAATCACTGGGTCATTATCGACCCCTTGCACATTGAACCCTGACGCTAAAGACATTGATATGGAACATATTATGTAGGAAAAACCTCAGCCAAGTGGATGTGCGCTGAACTTCATTGTTTAGCAAACGCCATCCAAAACGAGGCAATGTTTGTAACCAAGACAATAGTATGCTGAGAGTTCATAGAGTTTGTTTGTTGTAGAACAAGGTGCACTGCTTTGACTGACATTCATTATTAGGTCCTGAAGCCTGAACTTGGCGTGCACCTGAACAATTATATTTTCCCCTCTCAACCAAATGAAAGGTTGGGACCATGGTAGCCTACTTTTTTATAGTAGCTTAAGATCAATATAGCACTTATGTTTGTTTTGTGACTTGTTTTTGAAGATTTGTATTTATTTATGCACATGTACTGTATCCAAAGACTAAGGAATGTTTTTTATTATTTATTACGGTTAGAATTAACTGTTCTTGCGATGTATTGATATATTTTAAGATGCCATATTTATACAATTGAACTACTTTTAACCGGTCACCCCTTCTTTTGTAAGACAATTTATTTTCCAGAGCAATGCCACTGTCAGTTTCCGGAAATAGCGGCTGAGCAAAAACAATAGCGTGTCACTCTGGTCGCTATCTCACTAACTCATGTCAGCCTGTTAAACCTGTTAGAGGGGTAATGAGAGGGGGACATGACAGAGGGAACAAAGTGTCTGCTGTGTCATGTTTAGAGTGTAGACAATAAAGTCAACATGCATGGTTAAAAGGCTGAGGTCACACGGTGCTTAAAGTCCACAATAAAACACACATTCCTCATGTGGAGAGGAGACACACCGATTCAGCAGACTGGTCTCTTCAAAGCTAGCGTTAAAGTGCTCGTATTGCCAGGCCTTTTGTCATGTAGCTATACTTGGTTGGAGGTTTATAACAAATGGGATTTGGATAAAGTAGAATATATGAAGCAGGAAGGTGGCTGGAAAGAGGCCATTTTCTATCAAATCTTTTGATGACTCCATACGTCCTTCACACCCTGTGATGGCATTCTAACCAGCATTGCCTTTCTGCTTGGTTCCTCTTTCACCATTACGTAAATAGCACCTGAGTAAAAACAATAGTGCTCCACTCAAGTTTAATAGTTAACCTAGGACAGTTATGTAAGAAATATTCTGCCTTCTCAAGAGGCTCTTATCTATGCCAGCTTTGGTATTGTACTGTTTACCCACACAGAGTCATGGCTATTGCTAGCTTCCATACATTAATTATCTATGTGTGGTGTGTGTACATTATAGAAATACAAATAATGGTCTTTGTCGTTCAGTTTGTACAACGTTGCTCCACACCGCAATTGTTACGGGTTAAATTCCTAAGTTGCTTGTGGTAAAAGCCTTTACCAAAAATACATAACTTTGTATTAACAAAGTAAAATAAAAGCGCTTTACATAAGAGCTTTATCAAAAGCAGGTCGCTCTGAAAGAAAATATACTCCAGATACATGTCTCTACTGTAAAAATATGAATGAAGATTTTTCCTCAGTGGATCTTTAGGAAAAAGAGCAATCTTGATTTAATAAAAAGAATCAAATCAAAACAAAGACAATAAATCTGCCACCCCAGTATGAATGCATTATACATTATCCTTCCAGATCACATCCCCTGGCATAAACACTTCCATCCTATTCTCACTCTGTACAACAGAGCAGAGTCTACTTCAGAAAATATTATTGCCAGCCATCACAATGACCTATTTAGAGTGCCACTTATTTGGACTGCTGGGCCAATTTATTTTAGCTGCAGGTAGATGGGTGGATATCAACAGCAATTATTAGCCAAGCTCTGATTAAACAAGTTACATCCGGTTAAGACTGTTTACTTCAACTGAAGTGGGCCAAGAACCATAACGACAGGCTCTCCAGACACATTTTCATTTCAGGTACAATGTACATTAACAGTCAAACGTCTGGGCATGCTTTCAAGTGAGCCAGAAAGTGTGTAAACCTTTGACTAGTATTGTATGTGTCTGTGGGTGTGGTTTTGTGTGTGTGTGTGTGTGTGTGGCGAGAGAGAAAGATATATTGTCCTATACAAGAACCATCCTCAGGCTAAAGACTTTCACATACCAGGACAGCACAAGTACTTGGGCTCACAAAATATTGCAATGTTACAAAGAGAATGCACAATTTATTAAAAACCTACGTGTTAGCTGGCACTAAAAGAAGAAGTACATTGTGGTATACACATACAAGCATTTATATTGGTCACAGCTGCAACCCCTCCCAATATTTACCCAACCCTCGCTTTAAAGCCACTAAAAACATTCTCTGCTTTTAAAATATAATGGTATAATTTGACATTTTACCTGAGGTGCATTGTAAAGCACTTCAATATGAAACTAAATTGTGCTACCATTAAAAGTTGGAATGTACATGTGTGTCACTGACTCACATCCAATATAATTATAATAGAATACTCATAAATGCAGATTTGAATAGGAAGTTTCTCCTCCGTGTGTCACACCTTTTACAGGAGGACAATCAAATGTAGAGCTGATCACAGAGGAGAACGATGGACACAACAGATCCAATAGAGACAATAGATAGTCTCTAAAGTAAAGTTGGGATCACTAGCTTTTTAAAAACCTGCCCTGGATCAGTTCGACTTTAACCATGCTTCCAGGGGATAGATTTGTATATGCAGCAGCATGAACTTAAAAAAAGACTTTCCTTCTTAATACAGAAAACAGAGTTGCAAATCAAACCAAAACCATAACCAAAAATGTTAACACAAAATAGCCTGGTCTTTGTCTTTAACCCCACACTTCCAAGTCATTCTCTCCAACCATCCCCTATTCCTGCATACATAAAACGAAACGAAAATACTTTAAATGTTTTTGCGTAATCTACAGACAGGAGGGTAATTTTCTTCTTCAATAAAATATGAGTACACAATGACCTCTCGTGTTTCGTATAAGCCTATGTGTTGGAATGCAGCAGGATCTCAGTACATCTTCAAATCTCAGAGGTCGTAGTTGAGCCTCTCTCTTTCTCCTTGCTTTATTTACATGCTGCATTACGTTTGCGTTGCTCTGACCCAAACTGGCTTCACGCTACGTTTTGGTTCCTACTCTTTATGAAGGCTAACTTTCTTTTCCGACTCTGTTTTCATCTTCATCCCCCTTTTTCCCTTCTACTCAGCCCCCATCCCTCAGAAGTCCATGGACAAGGATCTTTGCTGGGCCATCTCATTGGTCTCCCTGCTGCTCACTCCTCGCCTCACGTATACGTCACACCTTCCCTCCTCCTCTTCGTCCTCCTCCTCTTCCATCACGCGATCCTGCTGGCCCACTCCTCGCTGCCCCATCCCGTGAAGCCCCTCCATCTGCACCGATTTCAAACTGGGCCAGCTCTTCTTTCGCTGACTAGTGTTCATGCTCCGCAGTGGAGGCAAGGTGCTCTGGTAGTCCCCCCTGAATGGAGGGAGCTCCATGGAGCCCATGGCTGCGGTCGGAGCTCCCCGGCCGGTCTTAGAGTTGAGGGAGACCTGTGAGCCGCAGTGGTGCTCATGGACGCAGCGAGAGAGTGTAGAGGAGCGCCTCAGAGCCTGGAGAGACTGGAGTTCCTCCGACAGCTCCCCTAGATCTCCAGATAGTTCCTGAAAGGGGGATGATAAAGATGCACATTAAGCATGGGTTAGCGTGTGGCTGCAGTTGTTAAGCTAGGCGATATGTCCTTCTCCCTCATTAATACATGGCGGTTGGCTAAGTCCATTTATGTACTCGGTCTTAGGCCACGTGTGTCCTCGGTAACAACCTGTATTATAAATTGATACTGCAGTAATGGGTTGCATAACAAATGATGATGAGCTTGCATTTAGACAGGTGGTGGCTACTATGCCAGAGTGCTGCCTAGATAATAGCTTTACTCCCCATGTCAGCAAAGCTAGTTAGGGAGGGAAAATGTGAGCCATGTTCGTACTGCAATACGGATGGGGGTAATTTGAAATTGTCAATGTTTGCAGAAAAAAAAGGTTTGATGGTTAAACTTATTGGATATGATTTCGTTAAAACCATGGTACATACATGGCAGAAGCTGAAAAATCCAAATCACCCTGCTTACAAACTGTTCTACTGATTAAGATCTTGGAGAACGCATTGCAGTATAAAACGTTAAACACCTGATCAACTTATCTTTTAAAAAGCAGGATATAAATAAAATAGTTGAGCCATTGTACAATGTCTACAACCACAATTATTACCACAAGTTCAGTACAAGTTCACCGGGCCTATAACTACCCACCTTATCTCTGAGGGAGAATAGTTCATAGTGAGGGGGGTCAAACAACTCCTGGAAGTCTGGTCGGGTGAACAGGTTGTTCTTTCGCACCAACACCTTCAAACATAAATATAGCAGATGCATGTTTATACCCGTTTCTCCCTCTGCATTGTATCCGACAGGGCAGTGCATTCTATCCATGGAAAACCTCTGTCACACCAGGTTAGATGGCAATGCCTCTGTCACACCAGGTTAGATGGCAATGCCTCTGTCACACCGGGAGCGACAACGCCATGTCTCGCACAGCATTTTGTCATGCAGTCTAAAGAGAGCAAGGCCACACCTTTTTGCGTGGTTGTTTGACCTGCACCAAGATGGAGATGATGAAGAGCAGCAGGACCATGCCTGTAGACACACATATCACTATTCCATGGGTCCTTCCAATCTGACTGAAAAGACCTTTGCTCTTCTTCTC
>JAVQJS010110886.1:0-15183 GCA_036024795.1 Galaxias rostratus | reverse complement strand
AGCAACCAAAACAGCCGGCCCAGAGGAAATCAAAGGGAACCATTTGTTTGCTTTTTATAGACCAGTCAGCTATAAAAGGCCTGTTAGCCATCCAGCTGAGAAATCCTCAATTAAGAGTTTATACAAAAGGAAACAGTACGAGCTTGTTATGTAAGCCCAGCGCACACGGGGCCTAGTGAGGGGCCAGAGTGACACGCTATCAAACTAAGTGAAGCTGGCACCGACGTTAGAGCGAAACATTATAGTAACATGACTCACGTTCCTTTGATATGTATTGCATGCTTGGATTATAATGAGCAGCATAGACATAGCGTAAAGGGGTAGTCTCTTCAGACAGAACAGCAAGCTTGCGAAGCCTCACAAGTCATTTAGCTCGTTTTACATCTTTTAATGTACATTTTTAATAGCCCCAACAAGATCTTGATTTACATTTACGCACACACACACACGCACGCGCACACACGCACGCACACACGCACACACACACACACGCACACACACAAACGCAGACTGGTCATGCAAATCAGTGGTATAAATTCCCCAAAGTTCCCAAAAACATGAAACCTGCCCACGTTCGTTCCCACCATTAACCTGGGGATGCTAGGGAAGTCCACAAAACAAAACAAACCAACTCGAGCACACGTTGGACTGCTTTACCCATTAGGCCTCGGCTGGAAATGTGGGGGAAGAAAAGACCAAACAAGATACAGAGGCACGGTGGGGAGGAGGACGTAATTATCCACATGGGAGTCGTGTACATTCAAACAGTATCCCCCACCCCCCCACTCATTGGTGCTGGCATGGATGTGCGTTGCTAGCGGTAGTCATGCCCCGCGAACTATCCTTCTCAATAGACGCTTGTCATCCTCAGTATTTACAGCGTGCCATGATGTTTTGAAATGCTGAATGTTTTTTTTTTTCTATTCCATCTTTTGTGAGTCGTATCACATCTTCGGCTGTCGCTCCCTCTTTTTCACCCCGGCGATTCAGGTCTCAGTTATGGGCACACATTGTAAATACACAATGGGTTGGTGAAAGCATAAAAAGAGTGCTTAGAGAGCTTCTTTTTTTAAAAACTTTTTACACATTTTATATTGCATCTGTAGGGTGACAAACACATTCGATGAGGGTGGACCTGGGTGGTTACCATAGCAGTTGGTTTGGGTCTGTGGCAACCATAGCAGTTGTTTGGTGTCTGTGTGGTTACCATAGCAGTTGGTTTGGGCTTGTATAACTACCATAGCTGTTGATATGGGTCTGTGTGGCTAACATCGCTGTTGGTTGTGGCCTGTGTGGCTATCATAGCGCTTGGTCTGCTTTACATTAATCTTCCTTGTATGCATTATCATGTAAGAGAATAACTCGATAAACAGCAACAGGGGGAACTTTGACTGCATCCAAACATGAAAAATTACAACTTTTATTAAGTTCAGTTTTAAGCGACGGAACATTTAAAAGCGTAGGAGAGGGTAAAAAGGGGGACTGAATTCTACCTCCCAACCAAGCATGGATAAAGTGAGAGGGAGGAGCAGAGAGAGTAGTGGGATCAGAGGGCAAAGGTAAATAATGGTACAGTATGTATAATGAGCTCCCTCTGCACTGGGCCTCAACTAGCTTAATGACAGAGACCTGGTTTAGATTAGAGTGTATGTGTGTATACGCGAACACACACACACACAATCTCTAAAGAACCATGCAGGAGATCCTACCATCTTGGATAATCTGTTGCCTACGGCGATGGGATCGGATGGGTTTCTGCCCCAGAACAGGACGTTAATCAACAACAGAGATAGAGACGAGGGTGGGGGTGTTCTGTAAAGACTGCTCTCCTCCCTTGCACTAGTTTTAAACACAGCTTTCTCGGTGACTAATTCGTGTATATCATGTTCTCCAATGATATAGGAATCTTCCATTTATGTTTGGACTACAACCCAACAGGCAGACAGCCCGCCTTCTTTAGGTTCGCTTATGCATGCAATAGTGGATCGAGGTTACAGATGCTTTCCCAACACTTGGCTTTATTGTTAAACGCCCCACAGTTCCATCCAAATTCCCTGTTGTACGGCTAAGACATCAAAAATAGTACAGGTCTGCCACCTGTTGGCTATGTAATGCTAATTTGAAAAAAGCTGCTGTAACGTGGTGTCTAAACTTACCACTTGAATCGCTCCAACTTTCTCATTTTCTAGCACATTCATTTTCAGTCTTCTGAGAATAATTACTTGAATCACTACACCAATTCACTTATTTGTGAACACAATTTCCTTTTCTCTTTTTTATTGAAATATAATCAATAAATCTATCAAAGTTGACCGAGATAACAAATACACAGCAAACAAAACTGATTCAGTAAGAAAGCCACATCTAAAAGAAACCGTTCGCTAAATGTGCATATTGCTGTTCATGCTCCAATAAGAAGACAAGCAGGCTGGAGCAAGCAGACGGTCTGTGGAACATCCATATGACCAGTATTTACCAACGTTCGTGCCGGAAACAGTGGCTGCGGACATTATGGACAGGGGCAAGGACTCGTCATGGCGAGGGCTTTGATTAATATTGCGACCTTATTCATTTTGACAAGAAGGCCGGTTATTTAAGCTTTGTTTTGGGGTTATTTTACACGGCATTGCATTGGCTCAGTACCCACTAAAATGTGACCCATGCTACAGTCCTACGTATAGCTGCTCCTGTTAGTGTGACACGTGAAAATGGATGTCCACCCAGGTCCACATCCTCATCCCCACTCCTGCTGTGGGCGGTGACAGCTGTCAAAGGTCAGGGGAGACGAGGGCAGGCAGGACAGACTTTAAGAGGTTAGGGTAGGCCCCATAAGCTCCCTCATTGCTCCTCCTCATCGCTTCTCCAGTTTCTTGAACTTCGCCTCTGCAATGAGAAGAGGAAATGGACGGATGAAGAAGAAGAAGAAAGCAAAGAAGGAATGGGGAAGAGAAGGTCAAGAAAGACCCACCTCGCTCTCTTGCTCATCCTAAACCAGACTTTCCTACGTTTGGCTTGTGTTCTTATAACGAGGACTAAATGACTGAGGGTGAGTTTGGCGCCAGAGGCTAGAGTAAAGAGCTTTGGTGTTATGTGGCCATCAGCTGCTCTCACTCATAAATGGAATGCAAAATTGAGCTGGTGAATGTGACAGTAACGTCTATTTTTAGCAGACATGCCACCAGCAGCGCCAAACAGATTGGCCATACATACTTTACCCCCCCCCCGCCCCCATTGGCATATGCACAGAATTATCCAAGACAAAACAGTGAAACCACTAAAGATAGAGCTCTAGCTCAGGAACTATTAATTAACGATGAACTATGAATCAAGAAGGTTGAAATCATGGAATCAGATTACCAGATTACTAACAATGAATCCGGGATTCAGACTTTCCCTTCTTTTTTTAAGTAGAACTGCTCTGTGGTTATAGTCGACAGGCAAAAAGTCTTCTGTGAGGAGATTAATTCTCTAATCAGTTGCAAAATTGGCTTCCAACTGCACAAGGTCATACATCATTTGCTCTTGCCAAGATCTGTTTGATTGTCTGCCCATTTCAGGCCTGTGCTAAAAATACAATACAGTAGCAGTAATTATGTCCAAATTTAAACTAGGGAGAGGACAGCAAAGGCCTTATCGACGAGAGCTATGAGAGAATGTACAAATTGATCAGTTGGCGCCAAGTGAAATCTTAAATGTGTGCTAATCCTATTGAGCCAGTGGCTGATGGGCTGGGGTGATGCCTAGACTAGTGGCTGTAAATATAGAGGCAGCGGATGAGACAAAGCACTGTCTCACTTTGTGTGTGTAAGTCTCTCTATATCGCTCACCCAATTTCTTAGAATATGTGTCCAGTTTGTAGGCAGCCTGCTCCAACGCCGACACCTGCTCTTCAATCTGATTTATTTGGTCCAAGTAGGGCTGCAGGCTGGCGTCTGAAAAAGTACACCCACAAAAACCAGCGTCCTATCTGTTAGACGAGGAATCACAAGAGGTCAACAACCACACAGGCATACCAACTAGTATGATGGATCAGACGCCGCATAAGTGTGCTTTGTGAATGGAGTGTCAGGGTTCATATTCAATAAGTGATCACCCTAATTGTGTCAAGACAGACCTAGACTACAGAGGCTGTTTACGTTCATAAGTGGCAGGCCTTCTTCTAACACTCACACTTGCTGTTGAGGTCCTGCAGATTGCGGCTGATGTTGATGCTGATATCCTTCATCTCCATGTACTTCAGACTGGTCAGCTTGTTCATGTTCTCCAACAGACGGTAGTCCTCACAAGTGGCTGCATTGTGACCGAGGATAGTATGAAGGTCGGGGAAGGAAGGACGCAAGAGGATGCCAAAATGTCAGCAATTGTAAGTATACGGGTTTATGGAACAACAGGACCGTACTTGAAGAAGAAAGGCACCAAAGTGCATGATGAAATGAAATGAATATCTGTGAGTGTACTCTTAAGAGACCTGTGAGTTCTCCTTGAAGGAAGACTGCCATTTTGTCAAACATGTCCGTGCACAGCTCGTTTATGTCTGGCTCTGCCGGCTCGATAGCCTCTTCCGCTGTCTCCACCCCTCCATCGCCTAAAAACACATCCACAAAACGAACAACTAGGCAATTGAACGCTGTGCATAGCTTCAAACAATGCTTGGCTTTCGACTTTGAATTTTATAAATGTAACAAAAACAAATGCCCACTGCATTCGAACCTGATGGTGTAAATTTGCAACTGTACAATGACCTAGCTTGTTGAATCTAGTAGAGCTAACATAAACGTTCTAGACTAATGAGAACTTCAGATATTCATCTGTGAGATTCCGTTACAAAATGTGCCCACCTAAGAGCACACAAGCGTATTGAACGAGACAAATGTTCTCTACAAATATTAAGCAGATTAGCTCCAGGTAAACATACAGATCGGTATATTTCCAGTCCAGTAACTGCATTTTCAGACTAGCTATACAGAAACCAAAGCTCACTGTTAGTGCTGGGCTTTTTAGGTGCTGGTACTAAGCTTTCTGCTGCATTCTCCGGAGTCTCCCCTTGGCTTTCTGTGGTCGCTGGCAAGTTCAGAGCCGTCGGGTGCGCCAGTGGAACCCTGGAGATGCTATCCATTGCAGCAGCCTCATCCCCCGTCGCAGCCATTTCCACTTCGATGCCCAGTCACATGATTCAGAATTTCACGTGACTTCCCCCCCACCCCCACCACTTCCGCGCGCCGTGCCACACCCTTTCCTTTTGACAGGTGGTTCCAGCACTAAACTGCAAACCCTCACTATTAAAATACATTCAGATTACTGTTATTCCATAATCATAAACGAATATAGCCACAGTATACAGCGTTTGATTTAATTCGCCCAACAGGTATATCTGTTGACGCCTGGTATTGAGATTCGAAGTATATTGTTCCTTGTCAGTGCTGAAATGTACTACTAAGCTAAACTGTGTTACTCAGATAAATAGTTCAGAAGCTGTTAAAATGTAATTATTTTTACATTAATGGGTGGGTCAGGGTGACGCACTCTACGCATCCACGGAAACGTCCGGCGCAGTTGTGGGAATCCATCGTGACAGCCCAGCAGTGGACTGTAAACATGGCGGCGTGCACGGACACAGCGCTGTGCAATACATCCCGTTATTACTAGCAAGTGAGATACCGAGATACTTAAATAATGGAGACCGAAGAGGAGCAGCACATGACAACGCTACTCTGCATGGGCTTTCCAGATCCCGTTGCTATAAGGAAAGCTCTTCGCCTGGCAAAGAATGATATTAACGAGGCTGTCGCGCTTTTGACTAACGAAAGCCCTGGACTTGGGTATGGATATGAGCCTATGGAAAGCGGGCCTGCCCCGGGACAAGGCTCAAGTGGAGAGGGTGAAACGAGCGGGCGGACTGGGACTGGAGGATTCGATCCGCCTCCAGCTTATCATGATGTAGTGGACAGCGAGGTAAGACCAATCGTACATGGTTAGTTTAAGCAAACCCCATCATTATTTATGGGAAATAGGAAAGGTGAGGAGAAAATGCTGCGAAAAAGGGCTCGCCCGTAGCCTCCTCCATGCTAAGTACACGCTAAGCTGTCAAAGCGGGAGGGAAAACCCGCGGCATGGACCTAGCTTGCTGAGCCATGTGGTTGACGATTGACTATCATGCAGACGTACACAATTGAAATGCTGTATTATGATCTAACACATTGCATTAATGTGGTTGGCTGATCAAAATATCGCGTAAAATATCTACTGCATGTTAGCATTCAAGCTAACTTCTACTAAGGAAGCATGCTAATGCTAAGGTACTACTGGTAATGCTATGAAGTTCTAGGAAGAAGTATGACTTATCAAATCAGTTTCTATCTCAGGAAACCAGCATTTTAACGAAATACACATAGGACTTGGAATTACTGGTTAGTCCTGTCATTGCAGTATACATTTGAAATGTTATAATGTGTGCATTGAAAAGCACTAGCTGCAGAGAGTGAGACGCTAGAGGGGCTAGCGAAACATTTGGGAGCTCAGCTGGTGTTCTGGCAGCGATGATCCGCGATTTCGCAACTGCTACAGATGTGGCCATCTTGAGAAGACCATGCATATATACTTTCATGTATATATGTTTGTTCCCGTTATTTTTTCTTCTACTGTTTCAGTTTTAACAGCAGTCAGTTTGTATGGACATTCGTGAAACCCCAGTGTTATTGCACCACACTTCCGAGGTTGAAGAAGATAATAACAGGCTAACGGCATTTGTTTCAGTATCTTGAAGATTCCTGGTATTGGCTATTGCACTTTAGGACTCTTCTGGACAGTTTACATCTGAGGGGTAATTGAATGTCTGTTGAACCATACAAGTTAACTAGGCGCAAAAGGTATGTGGCAGCTGTTAATAATTTACAAGATCTTCACTTAATTTTCCATAAGCAGCCCAGAAAGGACAATTTCAATTCCCTTGGTTGTATTCTTCTTTAATGTGACACCACTCGTGTCAATTTGCCTTTAATGGCAGCAGACGGGAGTCACCTAAAACATGGCATGTTTCTTCCTACACATATATAAATGTTTTGTACTGAAATGCTCTGCGTGTCAGGCCCACCTGTTAGGTTGTCTGTCAGGTAAAAAATGGGAAAGATAATAAGATTCAGACAGGAACAATACTATTGTGTTGAAATAATATTAATCCAACTTCTGTGTTGTAATTTTAATATTGCCCACACATTTGTTCATACCCTCCAGTGTAACTGGCTAACATACACATATCTCATGGAAGAGTAGGTATTCATTTTGTGTTTAGACTGATTAATGGGGTTTACATTATCTAGCAAGGCTACCACCACTGCCAACATTATGGTGTGATTACAAATTGGGTATCCTATGGGGTGTAAGCAGGTGATGTCAAAAATGCTGTGTTGTCTTATAGTAGCTCATTGCTTTAAGTTTGTCGCCTCCCGTCTCTCCTTTAAAACGTCTGTCCTCCTCTGTTTTGCCTCCTCTCTGTTGTGTTTGTGCTTATGAGGCATGTCATAGGTCCGTGGCCCCATGTTCCTCTCCTAAATATAGCCACTGCAGTTTCTCCCAGTCGCACACAACAAACACTGCAGTCTCTGCAGGGGTCCCGGGGGGGGGGGTGTATGGTAACGGACTTGCAGGGTTCGTTTACCTCGGCGTCCTGCGCAACAACACAGACGGGAACTAGCTTGAGCACACACACACACACACACACACACACACACACTCGCCGCCCTCCCGAGGGCACGAGACTCCTTCAGCAGGCTCAGGCTTCAAAACACCCCGCTCTCCACAGATTCTGTTTGGGATCCTGCCTTTTCTTAAATACAGTAACATACCTAATGAACCAGATGCATGGTCAGTCAAATGAGGTGACTTGACCAGTTTACTGATGGTTCACCGACTGTTACCATTCGTATTGAACCTCCTGACGGTGCCTCAGAGATTCTTTCCCGTTGTGGGTTGGATGATGCACAGACGAGCACTGGAATGTTTCTCGCTGCGTGGCCTTTGAACTTTATGTCGAGCAGCAGAGCTCATATTTTCTTTCCTCTGTCTCTTACTGCCTCGCTCAAGCATTCCCTCCCTCTTTTCCCTCCCTCCCTCCCTGTCTTCACGGTTTTCCGAAGGCACAGATTAAACCTGATGCTCCCTTCTCCTCTTTCTTCCGATTCCCCCCATCTATCTAGCTCCTGCTTCGCTCGCACGTCCGTTAGGCCTATACGTCGTGATGACTGGCGTCCATGTTGTTGCGTTTGCAGTGGTAAATTAGCTGACCACATGCAGTAGGGTGCTTGATGACGTGCTTACATGGAGGTCCGTTCCATCCCGTGAACTAGATGTATGTTCAAATGTATGAGTTTATTTATTCATGTAGGCCATTTGCTGGTCGTGGTTGTTGCCGCAGCCAGAATAATTAGACCTAATTGAATTATTCAGCTTCCGTTGTGGTTCACAACACCCTGCAACGCCTTCTCTCAGAGTTTTTCAAATAACAAAAAAGAAGAACCTATTAACGACACCAGTCCGTTCCTGTCTGTTTTTTTGTCTCAGTGTGTATAGGTTGAGCCGAGGGAGTTCCAGTGCCTCTTAGCATGAATATGCAAATAAGACTACTCCATGACTTTGTAATGTAAAGTAAATAATGCAGTACCTTTAGGTCCACACTCTTTGGGAAACCGTTTGTCGTTCCATGTTGACCGCCGACGGCCGTCACCCCCAGCCTCCCGAGTATGCATGTTGAGAGTGCTCTATTCGTCATGATGACATTGGGAGCCGGTGTTATGCTTTATCAGCCAGCGTACTTCATCCTTTGCCAGACAGGTCATCATAGTGTTTGACAGCCTCGCACACACGCACACACGCACACAGACACACACACACACACACAGCCGGCCCCACCTCACCACATAATAAAGCATGGCCACAGTGTCCCACGATAAAGGCGTGCCGGAGAGCGCCTAGTCGAGAGGCTGCTGAAATGCAGGAGAGAGGGCAAAATGACAGAGGGCAATGAGGACGCAGAGACGCAGCGGCAGCAGAAAGGAACAGTCTGGGTGGGAGGAAAAGATTTAAGATGTGTGTCGCCGCCTCTCCTCGAGTGCAACCTTTTCTCCCCCTGGCGCAGACTTTGTGCAAAGTTCTGCCTCTCGCTCCGGTCTGTTTTCCCAACACCTTTTTGAGTTGTTCTCCAAAGCCTGTGGTGTGTTTGTGTGTTCCAGAGGAGTAACGATGAGAACGGGAACTGCTCCGCGGGCAGCATGGAGTTCCCCACCACCAACCTGTACGAGCTGGAGAGCAGAGTCTTCACCGACCACTGGTCCATACCTTACAAGAGGGAGGAATCGCTGGGCAAATGCCTTATCGCCGCCACCTGCCTCGCCAAACATGGTGAGCGCACGCGGGCCTGTGTGTGTGCTCCGCTCACGAATGGGCTGCTTGGTGTAGGGCGCTGTCTAAACTGTATGGGAGAAATGTCTTGCTGTCGTGTGGGTGACGCAATTTTGTTTGGCCGTGGAAAGCTGTTAACACAAGTGTCCCCCTCCCTCCTCCTCCCTACCCCGTGTGACAAGACTCACACTATGGCCGCCATTTCATTCCCATTCCTACTGTGTTGGCTTGTGACAACTAAAAAATGCCGCCCCCTCCTCTTTCTCTCTCCCCCGACTCCCAGGTCTGGCAGATGCCGACGAAAACTGTAAACGGTTCATGGACCGCTGCATGCACGAGGCCTTCAAAAAGGTGAGGGGGGGGGGGTCACAGAAAAATACGGACGGGTCCGACCGCATGTGTTTCGTTTCAGGAGCGTAGTCATCAAAGCCTCTTGTTGTTTTTTTTCCCCCCTCCTTTCCGGCACGTCTCCAGCTGTTGACCAGCAGCGCGGTCCACAAGTGGGGCACGGAAATCCACGAGGGCATCTACAACATGCTGATGCTGCTGGTGGAGCTGGTGGCGGAGAGAGTCAAACAGGATCCCATACCTGTAGGCCTTATGGGGGTGTTGACCATGGTGAGTACACAAATACAAACACACACACACACACAGCCCCTCCACACAAACACACACACACACACACACACACACACACACACACACACACACACACACACACATACTCACAACTCAAACATTTGTCTGCTGAAGTGCTAGTCGTTATTAAAAAAAGTTTTCATTGATAGTTAGCGGAGGATATTTTACCAGCTCCCCTGTCCATGTTAAGAACATGGCGGTCGGTAGCTTAGCGGGAACACTATTCAGCTGGGAAGTGACACTGTCTTCCCGGTCGGGTCCTCTCTCTCCCCCCCCCGCAGGCCTTTAACCCGGATAACGAGTATCACTTTAAGAACCGCATGAAGACCTGCCAGAGGAGCTGGGCCGAGGTCTTTGGCGAGGAGAACATGTTTGCCATCTCCCCCAGCAACGCCTACCAGAAGGTCAGCCATTTCAACACTCAATCTCGGCACACTCTGTCTTCTCTCTCTGTCTGTGGGTGAATGGCTTCGACTCATGAAAACGGGTTCTGACTGTTTGTGTGTGTGTGCGTGCCTATCTGCGCCTCGCGCCCGTGCAAGCGGCGTAGCCAGGTCCCGTCGGAGGAGGAACAGGTTTGTGTGCCGTGCCCAGGACAGGCCTAAGGTGACGGGGCTCTGTAGGCAGGGCTACGTGCGACTGACACCCTGCAGCTGTCGGGACATCCAAGATGTGTGTTTGTGTATATGTCAATGTTCCCGTTGCCAAATACCTTTGACAGAACGTGTGTGTGTGTGTGTGTGGTGTGTGTGTGTGTGGTGTGATTGCAATGAGAAAACCAATGGGGATGCAGTGCGGGGTGTAAAGTCCCTGTATTGATGGAAAGAGAGGGAGGGAGAAGGAGGAGGGGGAGAGAGGGGAGCGGGGACAGGGGGAACACAGTTAATTGCTTGGAGGGAGCATGACAATTGCGAAGGAGAGGAGAAGAAGAAAAAAAAAACTCAACGAGTATTGATCACTCCAAGTCTTCCATTTCAGGCCCCAGATTCCCCCTCCGCCATTTGCACCTCTAATTTAAATTTCTGAGCGGGTTTGGCTGTGTGTGTGTGCATGTTTGCGTGTGTGCGTGTCGTTATGTGACCTCTACCATATGTATGGTCCACCAGTGTTTTTTTAAGGTAATGGAAGCCTTGCTTCACAATACGACTTACATACATTCACCTGCATTCACCACTTACCTGCATTTACATTGTCTGCATGTGGCGAGTGCTACCGTGTGTCTTTGTCTGGGTATTGGTCTGTGTGTCCGTGTCAGGGTGTGTGTGTGTGGAGGTTATTAGGAAGGGGGGCTGGTGGGTATAGGAGAGCCCCTGATCGATCCACATCCCCCCTGCGTGACCCTGTCTAGCTGCTACCCTGCTGCTCCTCTGGGTCTAATGAGAACCTCCTCCTCCTGCTGGGAGCTCCCACCTCCTCCTCCTCCTCCTCACACACACACACACACACACACACACACACACACACACACACACACACACACACTGATACACGTCACCTATTGACAACCCTGCTAACACAAAATAGCACTCTGATGAATGCGCGTCCACATACACACACACATAGTTGGATGAGGACAGTCACCCACACATAGACACTGACACACATACACACAACAACACACACTCTAAGAGTGCTCGGGGTCACTGTCAAGGCAACGACCTTCCGCCACGGTCTCAGCCCCAGACTGGATCAATGCCTAACCAGACACCCCATCTACACGCACACAGACACACACAGACACACACACACACACACACACACACACACACACACACACAAGCACACACACACACACACACAAACACATGCACACACACACACACACACACACACACACACACACACACACTTACACACACATCATCTGCTCTGACAAATCTCGCCCGACACCCCTGTAAAAAGCACCGTGGTCGACCACGATCCCCCCCCCCCCCCCGACCCCCCCTCCAGTGGCCCTAGTGTCCCCACGTTGCCAAGGGGCCCCACCTCCAAGGGAAAGACATCTAAAATGGACACCATGGACGGACACTGTGAGGGACCCGGCGCGGAGGCTGTGGACCGTGTCCCTCCTGAGAGCGTCTCATCCTGGTGGGACTCCGTTCCCAAGTGTCGGCGTGGGCGGTGTACGCCGGCTGAAAGAGGACGGAAGGGATTTCCAACGTTCCGGGACGCCTCCTGAATGTCTCAGGGATAGCGCACAGCTTTCTGTAAAACACTGGATTATCCTCCTCTCCCAGAGGAAAATCAATCAATCAATGTCTCGTTTTGGTCAATAAGTGAGTTCTTCATTTTGTCTCCTACGAGCAATGGAAGAGAACTTCAAACTCACTGGAGATTTGATAGAGATAGAAATGCTTGTCACAACTACTTGGACATTCAGATGAGACTTGATGGAAAGACTTTATTGCTGCTTTGTTAAAGACAAATATACATTACTGTTGCTCCAGAGGATATTTTGAGAGAAAGAGACAAAGCTCACTGTCCCATATAAGTATCACACATGCCTCATTTGCATCTATAAGAGAAAAAAAGGACCAGTGAGATAAATGGATTTGAAATGTTTGGATTTTGCTTTCCCCACTTGTCTCTCTCTCTCCAGACCCCCCTTCCTTTTCTTAGACTCTAGTTGGTTGGGGGTGTAACTCGCCTCCTGGGAGGTCGTCAGAGCGTGTCTTCTCGTCTCGATCAGGAAGTGCGCTGACGCGTGGAGTGTGAGGCCACGCCCGGGGGGGTCAACGAGGTCCAGTGAACTGGGGAGAGCGTCGGGTGTGTGTGTGTGTGTTCTGGTCACTCCTTAACAGGGGTGGTGGGGGGGCAGGGGGAGGGACGGGTGGGGTACCTGGCGGGTCAGACGTCGCTGTCTGATAAAGGCAGTTCGTGGAAGGGAAAGGAGAAAAATTATGTCTGACGGGTATGCATGCGTGCGTGCATGCGTGTGTGTGTGTGTGTGTGTGTGTGTATCTGTGTGTGTGTGTTTGTGTGTGTGGGTGAACTTCCTCCAGCTCTGCTAAGCATGGGGGGGGTGGGGTGGGGGGGGGGGGGGGGGGTCAACCATTGCTAAATGATAAGTAAGTACAGACCAAGTTGACTGTGCCTGATAAGAAATTAAGACAGGGAGAGAGAGAGAGAGAGAGAGAGAGAGAGAGAGAGAGAGAGAGAGAGAGAGAGAGAGAGAAGTAAGATTGAGAGAGAAAGAAGTGGAGAGAGACGGAGGGACGGAGAGGTGCAGGATCCAGCCAGCAACAGAGAGACTGACAGTAAGAGAGTACAAGAAAAAAAAGCCATTGATCGCCCCGGCGACATAAAAGGCCACATTTGATCGGGAGCGGAAAACTAGCGGACATTCCCGGTGGCACCGCACGGCATCCCCCCGCCTCGACCCACTCCTCAGTCCTCCCTCTGACCTCATTCACATTCCCGCAGCCTCCCCTGGAACGACGTCCCTTCATTTGAGGAAAAGTCGACAGTGACCAGCCAGTGCTGGAGTCAGGCTCTCCGCTGTGGCGCCGGCTCTTCCAGGGTGTGTGCGGCGGGCGAGGTGAGCGTGTGAATGGCTGGCTGGACGCTGTGCCAGGAGGAGACCCATTGGAGGACAGTGAGGGACTGGACCGTGAAAAGGGGCCCACAGCGGACCCCGTGATCAGGAGAGTCTTTGAAACGGGCACAACGTCGCAGCTGCTTGTTTCACTTGTTGAGGCAGGCATGTGTGTGTGTGTTTGTGTGTGTGTGTGTGTGTGTGTGTATGTGTGTGTGTGTGTGTTTTTGAGGTTTCAAGCATTTTTGTTTTTTTTGTGCTTCCGTGCCATATGTGCCAGTCCGAGGGGCGGGTATAGTCGGCGTGTCAGGTGTGCTACGAAACAAGAGTGTTAGGTTTCTGAATGTGTGTGTGTGTGCGTGTGCTTGTGCGAGGTTTCACGCATTTTTGTGTGCTTTCGTGTCTTATGTGCCAGTCCGAGGGGCGGGCATAGTCGGCAAGTATCAGGTGTGTTACGAAACAAGTGTTAGGTTTCTGAACGTGTGTGTGTGTGTACATGTATGTGTGTGTGTGTGTGTCCTGTTGTTTTTCAGTTGAGCCTGGGTGAAGCATTGGGCCTTGCTTCCTTCCTTCCTGCTCAAGGGAACCTGGCCTGCCCCCCTGCCCACCAACGCCTTGCCTCCCTGGGGACAGTTTCACTGAGCCCCCCTTTCACCATCGAAAAAGTGTGGGCGTTTGGACGTTGGTGTTTTTCTGTTTGTGTGTGTGTGTGCGAACGTAAAAGTGTGTGTGTATGTGTTTTGCGGTCACTCTTTACCACTTGACTGATCAGGTTGGTTCAGAAGGACCTGTCTAGTTCCTTATTCTCAGAATACACACACACACACACACACACACACACACACATGCGCACACACACACACACCCACACAGCTGTGCCTTTACACCAACCAATGTCGCCCAAAATATAGATCCGACCCAAGCAATTTGAACCCACTGTCTCGTTCTATTCCACCACCTTTCTCAATTCCCTTCTCTCTCTTTATCTCTATTTCAGTCCTCCCGTCTTCATTTCACTTGTTCTTTTCTATTCCTTTCTTCCATCGTGCTTCCCGTCTCACGGCACGCTTTCGCCCAAATCTCTCCTGCTGGTTATCGGGGCACATCGCCATGGCTACGCAATGAGGAATGTTCACAGGGAGACAACTGTCCCCCCCACCCCCCCGTTGTCGTTGCAGTGTTGACGTGTGCATGGAGCGTCTCCCAGGTCAGCGGTGGAGCACGGCGCCAATCAGGAAGTCAGTCGGTGATCTTCAATCACATTCTGATTGCATTTAGAATGGCTAATTAAATAAAATATGACATTATGTAAATGGTGCTGCCTTTGCCATATGGCCCTGGGGCAGGAGGCCCCGGGAGCTAGGTGTGTTCTTGTGTGTGTGTGTGTGTGTGTGTGTGTGTGTGTGTGTGTGTGTGTGTGTGTGTGTGATTCATAAGGAGGAAGGAGAGAGGAGGCAGAAGGATGGTATTACTGTGACTGGATGAGACAGGACAGGCCTGCACAAGACATACATGTGTGTGTGTGTGTGTGTGTGTGTGTATGTGTGTGTGTGTCTCAAGTAATTGGTCCAGCTAGCATGAGAATAAGGTGCTATCTAAAACACTGGCAACACAGC
>JAVQJS010110877.1:0-11920 GCA_036024795.1 Galaxias rostratus | reverse complement strand
TCACACACTCATGCACACACAAACACACCATTCACACATACACACACACACACACACACACACACACACACACACACACACACACACACGCCTAAAGCCTGCTGCTGCACAGAAAATATTGATGACCATTTTCCCCACCCAACATGTCTGAAGAATATGTCTAGAGCCAGCATCTGTGTCACCTCACGAGTGGCCGGACAACATAACCAAGTGGCCTGTGAGTATGGTGTGACCCTGTGGTACAATTTAGCTGCACGAAGGCCTTAAAGAGGAACCTGTTGACGTGGCTCCCTGTGGTATGTTTTTTTTAGATATGCACCAGGTACACCACGAGAAACCACACCAACCTGCCCCACATCGATTGCACCATCACGGGCCGGCCCTGCTGCATCGGCACCAAGGGGAGGTCAGTGGAACCTTAACAAGTTCTTTAATAAATTCCACTGTTGGGACTCATGTCTTTTGTCTCAGAACCCAGATGGGCAGTGAGTTCCTCAGGTTGAGTCTAAACTGGTTCTCCCTCACCTTCAGGTGCGAAATCACATCTCGGGAATATTGTGACTTCATGAATGGCTACTTCCATGAAGAAGCAACTCTCTGTTCCCAAGTAAGCGACTCGTTTTTTTTTTTGGACACTCACATGTTCTAGCTCACCTGAAACCAGGCCACAAGAATCCCTGGCCTAGACAGCATCTGACCTTCATATTACAACAGCTTCCAAATGGGTTAATGGGGCTGCTTGAGGTCGTATGTAAGGGTCTGCAGCAAGAGATTAAGTTGTGTTTAATCAAAACAAAACGTGCCATGCCACTTAGTTTAACTCCTCTTGATTGTGTGGGCAAGTTGCCCAGGCTATAATCCCCTTTTCTCTAAAGGACAGACCACACTCTGCCAAGGCTGGCAAGGCTCCTATTTATAAATGCAGTGTTCCTGTAAATGTGCTATTCACTTCAATAGATTCTCTCTAAATATACCTTGCTTGGTACATAGGCTAGGCTCGTCTTAAAGCATCTGGGTCTGGGATGCGGGATTTGATTTGCCCTTGGGTGCCCAGATGCCCTTGTATCTGCTATTGACTGTGCCATGCCCTCCTAATGTCTTTTATAAACCTAGCTTTTAGGGCACCCTTGTAAAAGAAATGTCCATCCCGACTTAAATGGTTTACATTAAGGCTTAATAAACAAAAATAAATGATGAAAACTGAATGATGGAAAGATGATTTGCTGATGACGTTCCGTCAGGTGCACTGCATGGATGACGTGTGTGGCCTGCTGCCTTTCCTGAACCCGGAGGTCCCCGATCAGTTCTACAGGCTCTGGCTCTCTCTCTTTCTGCACGCCGGGTGAGTGAGTGTGTGTGGCTGTCCGGCCTAGGCCATTCTCCTCCCTGTCAAACGATCGGATTGACATTCAGAACAAAGGGTGCACGACCTCACAATGTGCTGTACAATAATCGTTGCCTGTCTGAATATTGCAGCACGTGTAGGAGTCCCTCCCCTAGCACACTTCACACCCGCTGACTGCCAGCATTAAACGGAGAAACCCGTGTCCCGGGCAATTTAAGAAAGTGTCCTCTTAGCTCACGCTCCTTAGCATTCAGGTAGAGCCCCCTCAGTGATAGGTGAACTCAACGCTGGTTGGCAGTTGAGGTATTTACCTCGTGTAAGTTGGATTATCTTCCCAACACGTGGCGAGGTCAAACTCTCTATACTTCCTTATAACACACCGACCACTGCTCACGTCAGCACGCGCACACACACACACACACACACACACACACACAGAACTAATCCTTTATTTATTTAATCTGTTGCATTGATTTGCTAAAGTCATCGATTGTCAAAATACAGTATGAACATCAATTTGTGTGCAATGGTTCAATATTGACATGATTATTAATATTGCATTCCGTGTACTTTATGGCACACCAGGATTTTGCACTGTCTGGTGTCTGTGGGTTTCCAAATGACAATCCTAAGGGACCTGGAAAAGCTGGCTGGGTGGCTCCGCATCTCCATCATCTATATCCTCAGTGGCATCACAGGCAACCTGGCCAGCGCCATCTTCTTGCCCTACCGCGCTGAGGTGAAAACAAGTCAGCAGCCCACATCATTTTCAATAGCTAAGCACAAACAAAGATACATATGTTGATGAGTCACGATTGTCTGTGTTTCCCAGCACTGGAAAGCCAGTGTATTGTGTGGATGTCTGATTGTGTTCTCAGGTGAATTGCTCCATAACTGCGTCCCTTTTTTTTCTAGGTGGGTCCAGCAGGCTCCCAGTTTGGGATCTTGGCCTGCCTGTTTGTGGAGCTGTTCCAGAGCTGGCAGATCTTGGCTCAGCCCTGGAGGGCCTTCATCAAGCTGCTGTGCGTGGTCCTCTTCCTCTTTGCCTTCGGCCTGCTGCCCTGGATCGACAACTTCGCCCACATCTGTGGCTTCATCTCCGGCTTCTTCTTGTCCTTTGCCTTCTTGCCCTACATCAGCTTCGGACGCATGGACATGTACCGCAAGCGCTGCCAGATCATGGTGTTTTTGCTGGTGTTTGTGGGGCTCTTTGCCGGCCTCGCGGTGCTCTTCTACGTCTACCCCATCAAGTGTGAGTGGTGTGAGCTGCTCACCTGCATCCCTTTCACGGACAAGTTCTGTGAGAAGTACGACCTCAACGCACACCTCCACTGAGCCCTTCCAAAGGGGAGGTGGAGTGCAGCTGAAGGACATCAGGTTGAGATATGTGAAACAACAGGTTTTATGAACCCATGTCTTTGTCCTGCCCTAATGGGGCCAGGGGGAGGAGAGCTTTATCCTCTCCCGCTCTGGCTTGGGGAACTCATGCTTGTGTTTTTTTTTTTTTACTATGTCAGTATATGTAGGAATGCTACTGCACCCACCAAGAGTACTTCCTCTTTTCGTGTATCTCTTTAATCCCCGACCGTTCACTTCTCCACTGGCCAGCAAACCAAATGTAAGACAATTTGAGGCCCCATCAAAGCTTCCTGCAGGGCTTTTAAAAAGATAGCACTGGTACAGAAAGAAGGAGAATCTTCTCTCTTTTTCAATATAATATTTTTTATTTTCCATAGTTTACCTGTCACAGTCCAGGAGTATGTCTTATTACTATTCAGGCAACCTTAAAAAAAGAAAAGAAAACAGGGACAAAAATCAAACATTAATACCTTTGGTGCCTTGTTGATAAATGTACCAACTACTGCCATATTTTTGTTACAATACGTTGAGCACTCGGATTTTATCCTTTTGTTTATTGCTTCCTTCGAAGTGATGACTGATTAAATAATGGTAGTGTTTTAGCTGCCTGTCGACTTACATGTAACTGAATACAACAGTAAAAAAGCTAAAAGCCACAACAGATGTCTGTCTTATTTTATCTTTAATAGTGAGAAACATATTCTGTGATATTGTGTTTCAATAAAGGGTACATTATATATATTTTCAAATGTTCATCTGACTGTTCTAAAGAGGAGCATTATCTTTCCTTAAGTGGTTCAACTGAACTGTCATACATGTATTTTGATATTTAATGTTACCCTTTAATTTAAGATAGTTGATGAAAAAAAAGCAATGTCAGCAGTTTGATTGTCGGCAACAAATCTCTTAATTGCATCAATAAGACAAGTGCAAGTCACATAAAGAAAATTAAGGTAGTGGCCATGGCCTCATGCCTATTCCTCACACAAGGATTCGTTCAGTTTACAAAAATAGAATAATATTTACATAACACTAGAGTATTAATCACTCCACAATCATCTCTATAACATTACAAAAGTCCAAAAGTTATCATTGAAAGTTCACGGAGTCATCAGCTAAAACATTGATTCTCACATTAATACTTTTTCGGTAATATACATTTTGAATGTTGATCAATGATATATAAATGTATGCAAAAGCAAGATATTTTACTGACTATTTAAAACAACTTTTATTGGGTTCCAAGGTTTTTCTGTGTACCTATACCTGTTCTAGACAAGTTTCCTAATTCCTAAGTAGTTATGTGGTTACTTCTATTTGTCTTGCATTGGGCAAGTGACGCTGTGATAGACTGACAGTGGAGTGTCGCACGTGGCTGCCACTGAGAACGATAGGGGTGTGTACTCCTGAAGCCAATGCCGCAGCACCGAGCCTGTTCCTCCGTCTGTTTGTCTGAGGTCTTGGGGGTCGTCAGTGCTACCCAGTGTCTATTGGTTGATAAGTTGGTCAGCAGCCGCTGTTCCGTCGTGCATAGGCCACCCCGCCCAGCATGTACTCCATTTCCTGAAACGCCATGTTGCCCACGGTGATGTCCGAGGGACCCATCTGCTTGAAGCCTGCTTTTTTGTAAAAGGGCGCGAGGAAGTCCTCACAGATCAGCACGGCCCGCCGGAGGCCAGACACACAGCGCAGGTACTGCAGGTAGCGCCACAGGAGGATGGAGCCCTTGCCCTGCTGACGACAGTGGCGGTGCACTGAGAGCACATGGATGTGAGCAGTGGGCGAGTTGGGGACGTGATGGGTCATTGCCTCCTATAATTAAAAAAATTGTCAGACCAAATACACGAAGATAGCCTAGACGAAGCACAATGACAAAGTGAATGTGATATGTGCTGTAGTTGAGTCGAGGGAAAACTCAGTGCAGAACAGTGCAAGACCCTCTGGCCCCGTTGCTTAAAGCAACCTTTGCCTTCCCTAATTTGCCCTCATATCAACAATTTTGATTTGATTTTGATCTTACTTGTGCGAGTTTCTCCATGCCCCAGCCAGAGCCAATGATGAAAGCTACAAGCTGCCCCTCCTCGAACCAGCCCAAAGAGAGCTCTGGACACTGGCCCAGGAAGTTCAGCACCTCATCCAGTGTGAGGGGGCACTCTCCGGACACAGAGACGAATGCTGGTGGAGCAAACACACAAAATCATCAAGACAAAGCGCCGGAACATTACAGGATAGTTACTACCTCGTCAGACACATTTTCCTTTTGTGAATGGTAACTTAACTAATATGCTATCGAAACGCAAACTTACCCTCTCGCTCAATCTCAAACACGCTGATAGCATCTTGTGGAGTGAGGTTCCTGAATTCACTGGCAGGGAGGGTGTGTCGCCTCCGATTGCCGGCTAGCATGGGAAGGGGTCTTTTGAAGGAAGGCTTCAGAAAGGGTGAGTTGTTGACTGGGTGAGTCATTGTATCTTCCTAAAACAAAGAGTAAGCCTAAGTGTTTTTCCTGCCTTACTTTACTTTCTCTCTATCTGCTCCTCTGGAGAGGCTGTGCTCGACTGAATGTGGACAAGTGCGTGCCTGCCAGTGACCAGAGCTGCCACCACAAATATCGAGCCTGTCAATTTCTGCTTGTAGCGCTGAGGATCCTGCTTGCTCTGCTTGATCCGCTCGCTTGTGAACTGTAACTGTCTTCAGTTCAGCAGACAATACCATGAGCTCAGTTTCTCTCCTCCTCCTCTGCTCGTCAACCATCTCGTCCCTCCCTCTTCCCTCCCCTCCCCCTCGGGCCCCCCACCGTCTGATCTCCTCAGGTAATCCCATGAAACTATCCGAAATCTGTCTCGAGCACGTGAGAACTGAAGCATGTGTGCTTCGAAATTTAAATGTCTAAATCTCTCAGTGTGCTCACGAGGTGTGTCCAGATGATCGAACGTGCCTTTATGAGGTCCTGTGCCTTTTCATGCCGATTTTCAGAGGTGGAAGTAATGAATGACAAGTAATCACACTACTGTCAGTAAGTAGCTTTTTTGTGAACTTGCACTTTTTTAATAACTTTTCCTAGTCAGTAATTTGACTTTTTCTTAAGTACAGTTAAATTAAGTACATCATTACGCTACATAAATTATTGATTTTGCAACAATTTTGCAGATAAAAAGTCTTTATTTTATCTTTAACAAGACACCAGACTCGCATGGAGGATACAAGTCACTGGCCACATCTGAATGAAATGCTTCTTTTCAAGCACAGATAACGTGAGTGTGGTAATGCAGTGTAAGCCTTCATCCACGTTGAAATTGGCAAAACTTGTAAAGATGGCTCTGTCTAGCAGCACTTAGTTGAGTTCACATTTGCATATACTGAGGGCCCATGATTTTTCAAGAAATTGTAATGGCAAAATCGAGTTTCAGACAGTCTGCGATTTTTTGGGTAAATAAATATTGAGGTCAACACACACATTTTTGACAAATACGTAATTGCCAGACAATAAATTAAGTTACTGCACTGTAACTGTACAACTATTGCCAACGTTTTCAGGTCAAAATGTGTACTCTGTTTTACTTTTTAAGTGAGCTACATTTTACTTGAGTAACTTAAAGTACTTCATCTTTTACTTGAGTATAATTTCATTTAAGTAACAGTACTTCTAATTTCTCCATATCACCATAGTCAGGCAGGACTGATGAGGGAGTGTGACAGGTCATGGCTGTAGCACATGCAGCTGCCAGACAGTTAAGACAGTAGGTACTGCTGAAGGAAGCTGTTAAAGAAGATGTCCGCGTACGACTTGTTATGCCACGTTGGTCTGGGGTGATCGAGGCCATGTGAGCTTGGGGGCAAATCAATAGACGATTTTAGTGGATTGCGCTCGGGCTGATCCAAGGCCTCCAAGGGGTTTATCTTAGCCGCTAATTAAATGAGAATGCAAATCTACTGTTGAGTCAACCAGTTTACGCTTGTTCCTCAGTTAGATGAAGATGGCAGGGTTGTTTTAGATGCTTCAATAACTACCCAAATACTGCTTTGAGATCAATTGCAACTCATACCAGATGGGGTGATGTCTCCATTATAACTCATGGTTATTACATAATTAGTTATTTGAGTAACTCTAAAGGTCATATTTATCAAATGCACAAACTAATGTGTTTCTGAACATTGACATAAATTTACTGTTGGAATCTGTATTGCACCATGTTAATCTGTACCTGTAATAAATCATTGTGAAAACTATCACAAGATACAAAGTATTTTTATGTAAGGTGATTTTTTACACATACTTTTGAAACCGCTGAGAGATTAATGTAATCGTGACCAAAAACGTAACATAATATAAACAGAGCATTGACCTTTAATACAACTGAAATCTGGTAAGGCAAAATGTGCAAGAATAGCTTATTGATTGCTCTGCACGGCTGAACAATTATACAGGTTGTCTGGTTATGCGAAAATATCCAATTGGTAGATTTATTAATTATCTTTACCTTACAAATGACAGCCTCCTCTTGACCCAATTCAGTTTAGTTATAAATCCACAACAATCTTCTGGTTGGCACAATAATAGTCAGAATACCCAACAATATTTAAAATAAAATTGGAGGGGAAATTGATGGTGAACACTTATTTTTAGGGATAATCAGCCATTTGCTTTACCCTCTAATCCCTCAGTTTGTGGTTGAGTTAAGGGAGTGTCGTGGTTTTGCTTTCAGAAATGATCTCTGAATCTTTAAGGGTTTATAGCACATTAGAACTTGCAGACAGGCAAGGTAGAGTCGTTTGTACATTTGATGGGGACAATTGTAATTTCAGTAGCAATAAATAATAAAAAAAAACAACAAATAATGTATTTATTCTTTATTGTTATAGACATGCTACTAGATAGGACAGTTGGATATTGGTTATACAGAGAGCCACCGATCACCTAATTATCCTGGATACCAGGTTGATCATTATTGGAACAAGAACAAGAAGGCACAGTGTAGAAGTTGAAATGGCACATAATTAAATGAAGAGGGAAAACAAACAGTATAACTCAAAGCCATCAAATGTCTTAAGCAATACAAAATATCACATGCCAAAGCTTGACAGTTAATTAAAGTTATGCACTTGTATTGCTAAGAGCATACATGATTTTGTAATAAACAACCAACCACACCCACTTTTAACCATAATTACTTAGCAAATAATGTATTATTCATACAAAGATTAGATACAAAATATTTGTAAATGCAAACATAAATTCAAAATTGTTTTGCAACAATAGTAAAGTGTCTTGATATATTTTGCAATAACATGAAGTTGTATAATAAGAAAAACAAACAGTTGTACAACATCAAAACCGCTTGGGCTACAGACATAAAATGCTGTATAATCATAAACGTTTAACTAAGAGAATGCTAATGCCCAAAGCAACAAGTAGCCATATCTGTGTAGCTATGAAAGGCACATACATTAGACCTATATGCATGGTGCTTCATGTTAAGGATCCAGGTAAGGCATTGACAGTCAGACAAATGCTTGAACCCAACCTAAAGCTACATCACTTAGCAGATGTTGATGAGTTTGGACATATCTAAGACATAGAGTCCTACAGTCAACATACTTAAAGCGTATCGACTTGTTGCCAGCTCTAAATACTTGTATTTAGCTAATACGTTAGCAAAATTGGGCACGGTTGCTTTTTCATCTGTCAAACTGAAAATCATGTGCATTATGCTTAGCCTAGTTCCATTATTTCAATGTTCCATAATATACAAATATACAATTTAGCAACTAACTGCACACAATTCTAATATGGTTAGGATAAACAAATAACACAATTAAATGTATAAAACACAAACGTACATGTTTAAGACAAAGTATCACGATTGCCCTCATTATTCGATTCAGGACATACATTAATATTGAATGAGACGGCAGGAAGATGGACAATATTCAATCTATTTTAAAATGTCACATTTTCACTTGTAGTTTAAATTAACTACTATTAACTTTGTTTAACGTCAGGAATGATATCGGTGAACTACTTTTCGCTTGCAGGTTAAATCAGGTACTATCAACTTTGTTTTACGGCAAGAGTAGTATTGATGAACAATGACTAGTAGCGATCAAAGTGTATCTAGCTAGATAAATATGTGCTTACGGCGTAATCCTACAGTGTAGTAATATATTTGTTTCCGCCAAATTACTACACCATAACTTCTGCTGAGACACACAGATCAAATAGCATACAAGCCATTTGAATGTCTGCAGTAGCTTTAATAAATGTCCTTCTTTCGAAAGATACAATGTTTTAAGTCTGACGAGTGGTGCCAGAAGTCATATATCTTAATTGAATCAACGAGGACGGAAAGCACGAACCTACATACGGCCAATAGACTGTCCTTCAGTGTCAACAAAGGAAATCAAGACTGAAAGTATGAGTAGAGGTGTACAGTCTGGGATCTGGGCCATTTTTTCTTTTGAGTTGACGTTTGTACTTGATGGGCAGGGGGGTGGCAGACCGGGCTTACGGGTCTGTGTTGTCGTCCTCCATGTGAAGGCTGCTTTGGGGACACAGGAGAGGCTGGCAGGAGCTGTTGGTGCTGTCGCTCTTCAGACTCTCGGTGGACTCAGACGAACCTGAGGCGGACCAAAGGCCAGGATAAGTCAAGGAGCACAATCAACCAAGGAGGATTCATTTGGACTTAAACTAAACATTCAGCCAATTTGCGACACAAACTGCTTAAGTTGGGGTCAAGCTAAAGCACTGTTTGTGATGCACAAGTTCACTTGATGAATTTGTGGCAGAGAAGCACCTAAAGACTTTTTCTCCCTTTCCTAGCAGGTTCTGGTGGCACATGCCAATTATCTACTGCACTACTCACACATTCCTGTCACATCAACTCACATCATCCTCACTTCTCCTTCAATTTTGCTGTATTTTTACACACAGCAGGGTTCTTGCACATTTTCAAAACGTTTCAATGACTACGTCATTTCCATCACTATTTTATCAGTAAGATTACGGGGATAAATATAATTTTGTTGTGGCCATCAGAGGTTGGTGGGGTTCAAATGTAAATATGCTTTTTATAAAAACACAGAATAAAATCAATTGGCAGTGGGTTGTCAAATTAAAAGGGTCAGCATAAAGCATGAAGTGCAGTACATTTTGTCGCAACAATCATGCATCATCTTTTGTGATTTCACTTTATAAAGATCAGTACCCAAAAAAAAGGTAAGGCTTTTCAAAAGTACCCGTATCTAATAATTTTCCCAAAACATTTCCAGGCCTGGCAAACCTAATTTTGCATTTTGAAATTCAAGACAGTAGGGGACAAGGGAAGGGACACAAGGACAGAAGCTGCACATGGCACCTTAAAGAATGTAGCAGGACACACAGTATATAGAAAAGGAGGCCAGACAGGGAAGCCTACATACCGGTTATTCTTCCAAACCAATAGAGCAGGAATCTGGACCTAGAGCTGCCCAGAGGAGGGCCAGGTACAGGGACAGGACGGTAGCGAACGGAGTAAGAGAGTTAGGAAACAAGGCAGAACAAAGGCATTCAGGTTAGAAGCAAAGCTGGAGTCTGTGCGAACACCAGGAGAGAGCCAGAGGTGCTATGGTTATACAAGATCGTCTGTGACGTATGTTGTTTTTTTCCGCGCGCAAACGCAAACGCACACGCACACACACACACACACACACACACACACACACACACGTCACCTGGGGGGTCACTCTCTGTTTTGGTCAGACTGCTGTGCTCACTACTGCAGTCTTGTATGATCTCTTCTCCAGAATTCAGCCTGTCCTCTGAAACATCAACCAGAAAACAAGAAGAGTGAATGTCACCACACCTACAACGGGTCCCTCCCTAGCTCTAGGTGGAACCCTGGGAACACAATCAGGATTTAAAATCCCTGGACAGCTCACCGTCATCTGGAGAGAGGGACTCTGCAACATCCTCGGCTGCGGTGGCCTGGGGAGGAAGCGAAGGGAAAAAAAGCTAGAGAAGGGCTCCACAGGCCAGTGAGATGGCTAGAAGAGGTGAGGATAGGGCGGGCTGGCTCACCTCGGTGGGAGCAGGGCTGCTGGAGAGGAGCGTGTTGGGCTGGGCGTCGGACATCTCAGACAGCTTCTCCTCGTCCTCCTCCTGGATGGGCGACGACGGAGACCTCAGGGTACTGAAGGGAATAGATAATGAGAAGAAAACTCATGAATACAAATTCTAAGGATATACAGCGCATCAGGAAAGTATTCAAAGCGTTTCACTTTTTTCATGCCTTATTCCAAAATGTGTTTGTTTGTTTTTACACACAATAAACCATAATGACAATGTGAAAGAGTTTAAAAAGTTAGACCTTTTCTAATTGCTAACAAATCACATGTACATAAGTATTCCTAGCCTTTGCTCAATACTTTGTTGATGCTCCTTTGGCAGCAATTACAGTCCCAAGTCGTTTGAATATGATGCTACAAGCTTGGCACCTCTATCTTTGGGCAGTTTCGCCCATTCCTCTTTGCAGCACCTCTCAAGCTCCATCAAGTTAGTTGGGAAGCGTTGATGAACATCCATTTTCAGATCTCTCCAGAGATATTCAATAGTATTCAAGTCTAGGTTCTGGTTGCGCCACTCAATGACATTCACAGAGTTGTTTTGAAGCCACTTCTTTGATATCTTGGCTGATATCTATCGTGTGCTGAAAGATTAACCTTGCCCACATCGGAGGTCAAAAGCGCTCTGGAGCAAGATTTCATCCAGACTGTTTCTACACATGTCTGCATTCATATTTCCCTCAATCCTGACTAGTCTCCTGGTTCCTGCCGTTGAAAAACATCCCCACAGCATGTTGCTGCCACCACCACTATGGGGATGGTGGGGATTTACCTGGTGATCAGTGATGCCTGGTTTCCTCAAACATGACACCTGGCATTCACGCCAAAGAGTTCAATTCATGTCTCATCAGACCATAGAATTTTGTTGCTCATGGTCTGAGAGGGCTACAGGTGAATTGTTGTCATGCTCCAGATGGGCTTCCATGTGCCTTTTACTAATGAGTGACTTCTGTCTGGCCACTCTACCGTCCAGGCCTGATTGGTGGATTTCATTTGATTTCTTAATTATTTATTTTTAATAAATTTGCACATATATCAAAAACATTTTTGTTGCAAAAACAACTTTTTTCACATTGTGACTATGTTCTATAGTGTGCAGAATTTTGAGGGAGATCA